>OZ038436.1:8583755-8868755 GCA_964036275.1 Litoditis marina
AATTCTTATGGAACTACAGTAGTGCATACACCATAAGAAACTAACAAACTTTCAATTGTGAAAAAATCAATAATATTGATTTATTGATTAGTTATGGACGAATTTCGTTTCTCGAAATCGGCTCCACAACTTTTTTTCTCATTCTCAGAATCTGTTTCGTTAGTCATGAGAGTAAACTACCCCAAAAAAGATTGGTAGAAAATGCTTTCTTTCTGAGAAATATCGATTTTTCAAATTTGCAAAACGTTGAAAAAGAGGTGAACAAGTACAGTTATTTGAATGTAATGACCGTTTGTTTAACATGTCACTAAATTGTATCCATCAAGCCCTGCTCAGATGTGAAAGAAATTCAGAAAAATATTCTGTGGTTCGCGAGTAATACGTTATTAAATATCACTCAAAAACCGATGACGTCACACTCATATCTTGAAAACGTGTCAATAATATTGGTTCATTTTATTTTTCCTGGATTAAGGAGAACCTATCCTTCACAATGGCACTTTGAAAAATATCGTATATTTTTTTTCGAAATCTTGATGACGTCATCAATTTTGAATGACTTACAATAACTCGGGTACGAAATGAGGAATTCGCACCAAACTTGGCCACAGTCTTATTATTGTCAAAATAAAGGTTTGTGGAAAACGAGAAATGGAGCGCACCACTGGAAAGTGCTTATTTAGCAAAACAGAGTCTGCATTACTATACCAAATCGTGAAAGATCACGGTACGGTACGGTACGGTACGGTACGGTACGGTACGCTCAAACAGCTAGCAACCCCTTCAAACCTTATCTAACATGTGTGTCACCGAAAAAAAAAGTTGTGGTGTCTAAGGAATTTCGCTAACGTATAACGATGGCTACGTTAGGGCCTTAAGTTTGGACCCCAAAAAACTACGATACTTCAAGGGAAGAACTGCTGCTGCGTAACTAAGGTAATGACCCTAACCAAAATCGATAATATCGATTTATTGATTTTATATGACCTAAAATATAAAATTACTAAAGTGCGAATTCGACTCTGTAATTTCAGTATGTGGTACCTTGGCAGATTTAAAGTTTTTTAAGAGATGTCATTTTTTTGTTTTTGCCTTTAAACATTTTTATGATGTTCCAAAAATTGACAATTTTCGACATATTTTGTATCAGCATACCGCGTATAGTCGATGGAATTGTCTGAAACTTGGAAGTAACAAACAACAACATCTCTATCTACTATCGCCAAAATATCGATTGAAATTTCGCAATAGCCGCCGAGTTCTACAAACTTTGAGAAATTTCTTGGATTTTCCAAACTGTTCAAACGAGTCCGAATTAGACCAAATGATCAGTGTAGATGTATCTACTCATACCGAGTGACCTGCCCGAGTTTTAGAAATCAAAGATCATTTATCGATTTTTCCCAGCAAATTCATGAAAATTGGTACCTACAAAATGATTCGAAAATACCATGTTAACGTAGACGCTATGATCTCAATCTTCTGTGTTGTAACAAACATAATGTCCGGTACACAAAAATGGTGTTGAAAATAACATATTTCTGTATATTGATTTTTGAGTGAAGCCTTAAAATCGGCCAAAAATTATTTTCAGATCTCGAAAACGGCTCGAACGATTTTTCTCTAATTCATTCAAATGATAGAACTCGTAGAGATGTATAAAAAGTTATGTTAAAGTAAAAAAATTCTTCGACGCTTTTTTGTATAAAACATTTTTTATTAAAACTTAAAATTTTAAAATAAACTTGGAAATTTGATTTGACGTCAGTAGATGCACGCTCACTTGAAATAAAGAATGCGAAAAAAGTTATAAAAAAATATTTATTTTTACGGAAGTTATACGAGTTTTAGTTCAAACCCGTACTATATACGGCGCAAATAGACCTGTTTTTAAGATGTTTCGACCAACTCAACTTGTAACGTCTCTCCCGGCTTTCTAAATTATCGTAGAAAGCTGAAATTTTCAGTAATGATAAATAATAATCAAACGAACTCGGAGCCGAACGGACAAAGATCAAAGATCAATTATCGATCGATGGTAGAATTTTGACCTACAGAAATAAGAGTTTCTGAGTTGTACTCTTGGAAGTTTCTGAACCAATCTTACTACGTATGAGCAATCCAACAACACTTGGATCTAAGAAAAATATTCATAACTTTTCATTTTATACGAGTTTTAAAATCTCAAGATCAAACCACCATGATGACGTCATAGCTGATTTTTCAACTTTGCGTTGAATGAATGAAACAAACTCAGAACGCATTAATCAGACTGAGAATGTAACGTAAACATCATTTAATAAGTAACATGTGACGACGAGTTAGATTCTGAAGTTCTGAAGACGTCAAATTGTGAAGTTGCTCAAAACTGTCTGAAATTCCCAGAACGAGTGTAACGAGTGGCAAAAACATCATATTGACGTCAAATCATCATTTCGAGTTCACAATGAGTTAGATTCTGGAGAATAAAAGACGTCAAGTAACCAACTTACTCAAAACAATCTGAAACTTTCCAAAAAAGTTGAAAACGAAAAAGTTGCAAGCTGGTTACTAAGAACCGCTAGACGGGCGCGCGGCGGTAGCCGCGCGACCGGCTAGTCACCCTTACTATACTACAGATGCTAATATAACGGTACGGTACGGGACGGTACGACCATTTTTGATTCCCAAACAACTTCTAACCGTGACTAACATCTAAGTCACCAAAATCTAACGTCGCGGTGTCTAAGGATTTTCTCTAACGTAGCTCCCCTCGTACGTTAGGGCCTTAAGTTTGGACCCCTAAAAACGTCGATACTTCGAGTATAGAACTACCATAGAAATCTAAGGTTGTGGTGTCTGATGAAAATCGATAATATCGATTTATTGATTTTTTATGACCTACAGTAAATTCAAAAAATTGTTACATTTTACAAACTACTAAATAACTGTGAGCGTAGGGGGGTCTGGGGGGGTCTCCCCCCCAGGTAGACGGGCCCGCGGCGTCAGCCGCGGGACCGGCTAGTCACCCTTACTATACTACAGATGCTAATATAACGTAACATAACGTAACGTAACGTGACGCCCAACTTTTGTTCCTAAACAACTTCTAACCATGACCATCAATTATGTCACTAAAATCTAAGGTCGCGGTGTCTAAGGAAAATCAATGCTATTGATTTATTGATTTTTTAAGGCCCTAAGTTGGAGAGCAGAATTTCGGAGATACTGCACATGAAAGCCTGTCTTCTGAAGACAAATGTTTCAATCGATCACTTTTTGCCGGAAACGTTTCCGGAAAGAGTTACATGAATTAGAAAAAAGTACAATTTTTTGCTACTTTCATTCCTCATACCGCGTATGTTGTAGATATGAACGTCAAACTTCTTGCTGGTTGAACTCTTCAGAAGTCACTACTGTTGGCTCAATATCGTCAGGAATTTCGCAACTTCCTCCGGATTTGAGAAATTTCCGGAACTTTTTGGGATTTCCGAACTGTTTTAAAATGATCCTCATCTGTTCATATTGTGGCACGAGATGTGTCATGACCTACTGAGTATACATTCGCAATATGAAGGATCAAAGATCAAGTATCGATTTTTGGTGATCTCCAGAATGAAACATAGTACCTCATAAAGAAGGCTACAAAAGAAGGTTCCTATCAACCATTTATCTTCTAATTTTTATATTGCAGACAATTGATTGTCAGGTACTTAAGTTTATAAGCAATAATCATTATATCATATGACGGGTATTCTGTAAGCGTTCATAAAAAATCAACAAAAAATGTCATTCATTTAGGTGGGGCGCATGTTCAAAATATGATTGATATTCTGAGATTTGTGTATTAGATGCGCATAAGGAATTAAAACATTTTGTACGTAACAGATTTTTGAATTTCTCAAAATTAATTTTTTAAAACGATTTTTTAGAAAAAATGTGAAACAGCCAAACTCATGCTGTCTGACCCAAATTTTGTCCATAGACAGAGGTCAGTAGACCGGCAAAGTATATGAAAAATGAAGCAAAACCATTCAGCCGTTCTCAAGTTATTCAAGTTTCAAAAGTCCAACCCGTACTATATACGGCGCAAATAGGCTCACTTTTAAGCTACCTCGGACTCAACATTTTCCCACGCCTCTCCTGACCGTCTCAATGATGGGAACGATTTGAAACTCATAGGACAGAACCAGTATTGGATAAAGATTGTACTGCCAGAACATTAAGGTCAAAGGTCAACTATTGATTTTTTTAGCGCAATAAATATGATTTTGGCCTAAAATTGCTATGGAAATAGATGTAACTTCAAGCTTAGTGTCATTGTATTCCACTACTCATGAACAACTCAGAAAGTCAAACACGGGATACATCGGAGAAAAATGAACCAAGTTACAGTGGTTTTAACTTTCAAGATCAAACCATCAATTGATGACGTCACATACCAAGCATTTCACTAGCAAAAAAAGTCAGGTTATCCGTAATAGCTTCGAGACTTGGAGGTAAGAACTACCATAGAATTCTAAGGTTGTGGTGTCTGAGGAAAATCGATAATATCGATTTATTGATTTTTTATGACCTACATTAAATTCAAAAAATTGTTACATTTTACAACATACTAAATAACTGTGAGCGTAGGGGGGTCTGGGGGGGTCTCCCCCCCAGGTAGACGGGCCCGCGGCGTTAGCCGCGGGACCGGCTAGTCACCCTTACTATACTACAGATGCTAATATAACGGTACGGTACGGGACGGTACGACCATTTTTGATTCCCAAACAACTTCTAACCATGACCATCAATTATGTCACTAAAATCTAAGGTCGCGGTGTCTAAGGAAAATCAATGCTATCGATTTATTGATTTTTTAAGGCCTTAAGTTGGAGAGTGAAATTCCGGAGATACTCCACATGAAAGCCTGTCTTCTGAAGACAAATGTTTCTATCGATCACTTTTTGCCGGAAACGTTTCCGGAAACAGTTACATGAATTAGAAAAAAGTACAATTTTTTGCTACTTTCATTCCTCATACCGCCCATGTTGATGATATGACCGTGAAATTTTTGGCTGGTTGAACTCTCCAGAAGTCACTACTGTTGGCTCAATATCGTCAGGAATTTCGCAACTTCCTCAGGATTTGAGAAATTTCCGGAACTTTTTGGGATTTCCGAACTGTTTTAAAATGATCCTCATCTGTTCATATTGTGGCATAAGATGTGCCATGACCGACTGAGTATACGTTTGCAATATGAAAGGTCAAAGATCAAGTATCGATTTTTGGTGGTCTCCAGTATGAAACATAGTACCTCATAGATAAGACTACAAAAGAAGGTTCCTATTACCCATTTGTCTTCTAATTTTTATATTGCAGAAAATTGATTGTCAGGTACTTAACTTTATAAGCAATAATCATTATATCATATGACGGGTATTCTGTAAGCGTTCATAAAAATCAACAAAAAATGTCATTCATTTAGGTGGGGCGCATGTTCAAAATATGATTGATATTCTGAGATTTGTGTAATAGATGCGCATAAAGAATTAAAACATTTTGTACGAAACAGATTTTTGAATTTCTCAAAAATAATTTTTTAAGACGTTTTTTTAGAAAAAAGTAAAACAGCCAAACTCATGCAGTATGACCCAAATTTCGTCCATAGATGAAGGTCAATAGACCGGCAAATTTTGTGAAAAATAAAGCAAAACCATTCAGCCGTTCTCGAGATATTCAAGTTTTAAAAGTCCAACCCGTACTATATACGGCGCAAATAGGCTCACTTTTAAGCTACCTCGGACTCAACATTTTCCCACGCCTCTCCTGACCGTCTAAATGATGGGAACGACTTGAAACTCATAGGACAGGACCAGTATTAGATAAAGATTGTACTGCCAAAACATTAAGGTCAAAGGTCAATTATTGATTTTTTTAGCGCATTGAATATGGTTTCGGCCTAAGATTGCTATAGAAATAGATGTTACTTCAATGTTAGTGTCATTGTATTCCACTACTCATGAACAACTCAGAAAGTCAAACACGGGATACATTGGAGCAAAATGAACCAAGTTACAGTGGTTTTAAGTTTCAAGATCAAACCATCAATTGATGACGTCACATACCAAGCATTTCACTAGCAAAAAAGTCAGGTTATCCGTAATAGCTTTGATACTTGGAGGTAAGAACTACCATAGACATCTAAGGTTGTGGTGTCTGAGGAAAATCGATAATATCGATTTATTGATTTTTTATGACCTACAGTAAATTTAACAAATTGTTTCATTTTACAAACTACAGAACAACTGTGAGCGTAGGGGGGTCTGGGGGGGTCTCCCCCCCAGGTAGACGGGCCCGCGGCGTTAGCCGCGGGACCGGCTAGTCACCCTTACTATACTATATTGGCTAATGCTATGTAACGTGGACATTGAGTTTACCAAAAAGCTTCATTTCTACTTCCATTACAAGATTCGACATAAGGCGCATTGTAATCCTCTCTAAGAGGTCTGAAAACCTACAAACTGATTTTTAATGCACAAAAACGTAAAACTCAAAAAATTTTCAAGTTGATTGTTTGCCAACTTATCATGGAACGAATCCGTAAATATTTGGTAACAGCCAACTATTCCATAGTCTCTTTCTAAGAAAAATTATAACTAACCTGTATCTCATCTCTCAATTGATTTGCTACGGTTTTACGATTTCTGTCAAAACCGAAAATAATGGTACGCGGTACGGTACGTGACGACCACTTTTGATTCCCAAACAAGTTCTAACCATGACTAACATCTAAGTCACCGAAATCTAACGTCGCGGTGTCTAAGGATTTTCTCTAACGTAACCTCCTAAGTACGTTAGGGCCTTAAGTTTGGACCCCTAAAATTGCTAATATTTCGATGTAAGAACTATCGAAGGAATCTAAGACCGTGGTGTCTGAGGAAAATTGATAATATCGATTTATTGATTTTTGCCACTCTGTTTTATGAAATTTGCGAAATTACTCTCTGTTATTGTGTGCCAATGGCTGAATGGAATGCCACCAAATTGATAACAACTGTCATACTTGTAAAGCTCTTCAATATGGTAATATCAAAATTTCAAACTTTTGATCTACCGCAAAGTTGACTTTAGCGAATTTTCGGAGACAGGGGGTTCAGCAGGGGTATTTACGACTCCGATTTCTCTGAAACTGCTACCATGCGCACCTCTTTCAATTCTAAGAAATGCTTTTGTTTTGTTTTTGGAAATTTTGATCTATCGATTTTTTACGACGGTTTTCATGTAACCACCTTAATTTTTCGTCAAGCGCCATTTGAGAACGGTTCGACCGATTTCTTTGAAACTTCACTAATGAACATAACATAAGAAATAAACATGACTTTCAATTGGATAAAATCAATAATATCGATTTATCGATTAGTTATGAGAGGGGTCCAAAATGAAAAAGTCAGTTCTGAAATTTTCAAACTTGCTCGATTGCCACGATATCGAAGTGAGTGATACTACTAAACAAATAAAAAGTTTCCATCCAGGCGATTCATTTTATATCGACTTATCGATTGTTTATGATGTGTTTCAATTGACAGTAAGGATTTTGTGACCTCTGCCATTTGAGAACGACTCGACCAATTGTCATGAAATTCATGGAGTGTGTAGTGATGATAGCTAATAAGTGAGCGAACTTGAAGCCGAACGGACGGAAGTCAGAGGTCAAGTAATCGATCAATTATAGTATCTTGACCTACAAAGTACGTATAAATTAAATATTTGTCAATAATAATGTTTACTTGTATTTTTGCTGATACCAATGAATGGTCCTAAATACAACTCAACAAAAAACGAATGGGTAATTTTTTTTTCATTTTTTGATGACGTCATCAGATAGTGGAAAAATCTAAAATCTTGAATAACTCCATGCAAAATTGAGCTATCATAACCAACTTTGGTCAGTATTTTTATAATTTGGAGCTATTACTTGTGTGGAAAAATGAAATAGATTGCTTCACGGGAAAGTGGTTAATTCGACATCTACCCTCACCCTTACTATACTATATTGGCTAATGCTATGTAACGTGGACATTGAGTTTACCAAAAAGCTTCATTTCTACTTCCATTACAAGATTCGACATAAGGCGCATTGTAATCCTCTCTAAGAGGTCTGAAAACCTACAAACTGATTTTTAATGCACAAAAACGTAAAACTCAAAAAATTTTCAAGTTGATTGTTTGCCAACTTATCATGGAACGAATCCGTAAATATTTGGTAACAGCCAACTATTCCATAGTCTCTTTCTAAGAAAAATTATAACTAACCTGTATCTCATCTCTCAATTGATTTGCTACGGTTTTACGATTTCTGTCAAAACCGAAAATAATGGTACGCGGTACGGTACGTGACGACCACTTTTGATTCCCAAACAAGTTCTAACCATGACTAACATCTAAGTCACCGAAATCTAACGTCGCGGTGTCTAAGGATTTTCTCTAACGTAACCTCCTAAGTACGTTAGGGCCTTAAGTTTGGACCCCTAAAATTGCTAATATTTCGATGTAAGAACTATCGAAGGAATCTAAGACCGTGGTGTCTGAGGAAAATTGATAATATCGATTTATTGATTTTTGCCACTCTGTTTTATGAAATTTGCGAAATTACTCTCTGTTATTGTGTGCCAATGGCTGAATGGAATGCCACCAAATTGATAACAACTGTCATACTTGTAAAGCTCTTCAATATGGTAATATCAAAATTTCAAACTTTTGATCTACCGCAAAGTTGACTTTAGCGAATTTTCGGAGACAGGGGGTTCAGCAGGGGTATTTACGACTCCGATTTCTCTGAAACTGCTACCATGCGCACCTCTTTCAATTCTAAGAAATGCTTTTGTTTTGTTTTTGGAAATTTTGATCTATCGATTTTTTACGACGGTTTTCATGTAACCACCTTAATTTTTCGTCAAGCGCCATTTGAGAACGGTTCGACCGATTTCTTTGAAACTTCACTAATGAACATAACATAAGAAATAAACATGACTTTCAATTGGATAAAATCAATAATATCGATTTATCGATTAGTTATGAGAGGGGTCCAAAATGAAAAAGTCAGTTCTGAAATTTTCAAACTTGCTCGATTGCCACGATATCGAAGTGAGTGATACTACTAAACAAATAAAAAGTTTAAATCCAGGCGATTCATTTTATATCGCCTTATCGATTGTTTATGATGTGTTTCAATTGACAGTAAGGATTTTGTGACCTCTGCCATTTGAGAACGACTCGACCAATTGTCATGAAATTCATGGAGTGTGTAGTGATGATAGCTAATAAGTGAGCGAACTTGAAGCCGAACGGACGGAAGTCAGAGGTCAAGTAATCGATCAATTATAGTATCTTGACCTACAAAGTACGTATAAATTAAATATTTGTCAATAATAAT
Source organism: Litoditis marina (assembly GCA_964036275.1). Taxonomy (NCBI): domain Eukaryota; kingdom Metazoa; phylum Nematoda; class Chromadorea; order Rhabditida; family Rhabditidae; genus Litoditis; species Litoditis marina. The sequence continues at coordinate 8,593,153 of OZ038436.1, forward strand.
GTTTACTTGTATTTTTGCTGATACCAATGAATGGTCCTAAATACAACTCAACAAAAAACGAATGGGTAATTTTTTTTTCATTTTTTGATGACGTCATCAGATAGTGGAAAAATCTAAAATCTTGAATAACTCCATGCAAAATTGAGCTATCATAACCAACTTTGGTCAGTATTTTTATAATTTGGAGCTATTACTTGTGTGGAAAAATGAAATAGATTGCTTCACGGGAAAGTGGTTAATTCGACATCTACCCTCACCCTTACTATACTATATTGGCTAATGCTATGTAACGTGGACATTGAGTTTACCAAAAAGCTTCATTTCTACTTCCATTACAAGATTCGACATAAGGCGCATTGTAATCCTCTCTAAGAGGTCTGAAAACCTACAAACTGATTTTTAATGCACAAAAACGTAAAACTCAAAAAATTTTCAAGTTGATTGTTTGCCAACTTATCATGGAACGAATCCGTAAATATTTGGTAACAGCCAACTATTCCATAGTCTCTTTCTAAGAAAAATTATAACTAACCTGTATCTCATCTCTCAATTGATTTGCTACGGTTTTACGATTTCTGTCAAAACCGAAAATAATGGTACGCGGTACGGTACGTGACGACCACTTTTGATTCCCAAACAAGTTCTAACCATGACTAACATCTAAGTCACCGAAATCTAACGTCGCGGTGTCTAAGGATTTTCTCTAACGTAACCTCCTAAGTACGTTAGGGCCTTAAGTTTGGACCCCTAAAATTGCTAATATTTCGATGTAAGAACTATCGAAGGAATCTAAGACCGTGGTGTCTGAGGAAAATTGATAATATCGATTTATTGATTTTTGCCACTCTGTTTTATGAAATTTGCGAAATTACTCTCTGTTATTGTGTGCCAATGGCTGAATGGAATGCCACCAAATTGATAACAACTGTCATACTTGTAAAGCTCTTCAATATGGTAATATCAAAATTTCAAACTTTTGATCTACCGCAAAGTTGACTTTAGCGAATTTTCGGAGACAGGGGGTTCAGCAGGGGTATTTACGACTCCGATTTCTCTGAAACTGCTACCATGCGCACCTCTTTCAATTCTAAGAAATGCTTTTGTTTTGTTTTTGGAAATTTTGATCTATCGATTTTTTACGACGGTTTTCACTATACTATATTGGCTAATGCTATGTAACGTGGACATTGAGTTTACCAAAAAGCTTCATTTCTACTTCCATTACAAGATTCGACATAAGGCGCATTGTAATCCTCTCTAAGAGGTCTGAAAACCTACAAACTGATTTTTAATGCACAAAAACGTAAAACTCAAAAAATTTTCAAGTTGATTGTTTGCCAACTTATCATGGAACGAATCCGTAAATATTTGGTAACAGCCAACTATTCCATAGTCTCTTTCTAAGAAAAATTATAACTAACCTGTATCTCATCTCTCAATTGATTTGCTACGGTTTTACGATTTCTGTCAAAACCGAAAATAATGGTACGCGGTACGGTACGTGACGACCACTTTTGATTCCCAAACAAGTTCTAACCATGACTAACATCTAAGTCACCGAAATCTAACGTCGCGGTGTCTAAGGATTTTCTCTAACGTAACCTCCTAAGTACGTTAGGGCCTTAAGTTTGGACCCCTAAAATTGCTAATATTTCGATGTAAGAACTATCGAAGGAATCTAAGACCGTGGTGTCTGAGGAAAATTGATAATATCGATTTATTGATTTTTGCCACTCTGTTTTATGAAATTTGCGAAATTACTCTCTGTTATTGTGTGCCAATGGCTGAATGGAATGCCACCAAATTGATAACAACTGTCATACTTGTAAAGCTCTTCAATATGGTAATATCAAAATTTCAAACTTTTGATCTACCGCAAAGTTGACTTTAGCGAATTTTCGGAGACAGGGGGTTCAGCAGGGGTATTTACGACTCCGATTTCTCTGAAACTGCTACCATGCGCACCTCTTTCAATTCTAAGAAATGCTTTTGTTTTGTTTTTGGAAATTTTGATCTATCGATTTTTTACGACGGTTTTCATGTAACCACCTTAATTTTTCGTCAAGCGCCATTTGAGAACGGTTCGACCGATTTCTTTGAAACTTCACTAATGAACATAACATAAGAAATAAACATGACTTTCAATTGGATAAAATCAATAATATCGATTTATCGATTAGTTATGAGAGGGGTCCAAAATGAAAAAGTCAGTTCTGAAATTTTCAAACTTGCTCGATTGCCACGATATCGAAGTGAGTGATACTACTAAACAAATAAAAAGTTTCCATCCAGGCGATTCATTTTATATCGACTTATCGATTGTTTATGATGTGTTTCAATTGACAGTAAGGATTTTGTGACCTCTGCCATTTGAGAACGACTCGACCAATTGTCATGAAATTCATGGAGTGTGTAGTGATGATAGCTAATAAGTGAGCGAACTTGAAGCCGAACGGACGGAAGTCAGAGGTCAAGTAATCGATCAATTATAGTATCTTGACCTACAAAGTACGTATAAATTAAATATTTGTCAATAATAATGTTTACTTGTATTTTTGCTGATACCAATGAATGGTCCTAAATACAACTCAACAAAAAACGAATGGGTAATTTTTTTTTCATTTTTTGATGACGTCATCAGATAGTGGAAAAATCTAAAATCTTGAATAACTCCATGCAAAATTGAGCTATCATAACCAACTTTGGTCAGTATTTTTATAATTTGGAGCTATTACTTGTGTGGAAAAATGAAATAGATTGCTTCACGGGAAAGTGGTTAATTCGACATCTACCCTCACCCTTACTATACTATATTGGCTAATGCTATGTAACGTGGACATTGAGTTTACCAAAAAGCTTCATTTCTACTTCCATTACAAGATTCGACATAAGGCGCATTGTAATCCTCTCTAAGAGGTCTGAAAACCTACAAACTGATTTTTAATGCACAAAAACGTAAAACTCAAAAAATTTTCAAGTTGATTGTTTGCCAACTTATCATGGAACGAATCCGTAAATATTTGGTAACAGCCAACTATTCCATAGTCTCTTTCTAAGAAAAATTATAACTAACCTGTATCTCATCTCTCAATTGATTTGCTACGGTTTTACGATTTCTGTCAAAACCGAAAATAATGGTACGCGGTACGGTACGTGACGACCACTTTTGATTCCCAAACAAGTTCTAACCATGACTAACATCTAAGTCACCGAAATCTAACGTCGCGGTGTCTAAGGATTTTCTCTAACGTAACCTCCTAAGTACGTTAGGGCCTTAAGTTTGGACCCCTAAAATTGCTAATATTTCGATGTAAGAACTATCGAAGGAATCTAAGACCGTGGTGTCTGAGGAAAATTGATAATATCGATTTATTGATTTTTGCCACTCTGTTTTATGAAATTTGCGAAATTACTCTCTGTTATTGTGTGCCAATGGCTGAATGGAATGCCACCAAATTGATAACAACTGTCATACTTGTAAAGCTCTTCAATATGGTAATATCAAAATTTCAAACTTTTGATCTACCGCAAAGTTGACTTTAGCGAATTTTCGGAGACAGGGGGTTCAGCAGGGGTATTTACGACTCCGATTTCTCTGAAACTGCTACCATGCGCACCTCTTTCAATTCTAAGAAATGCTCTTGTTTTGTTTTTGGAAATTTTGATCTATCGATTTTTTACGACGGTTTTCATGTAACCACCTTAATTTTTCGTCAAGCGCCATTTGAGAACGGTTCGACCGATTTCTTTGAAACTTCACTAATGAACATAACATAAGAAATAAACATGACTTTCAATTGGATAAAATCAATAATATCGATTTATCGATTAGTTATGAGAGGGGTCCAAAATGAAAAAGTCAGTTCTGAAATTTTCAAACTTGCTCGATTGCCACGATATCGAAGTGAGTGATACTACTAAACAAATAAAAAGTTTCCATCCAGGCGATTCATTTTATATCGACTTATCGATTGTTTATGATGTGTTTCAATTGACAGTAAGGATTTTGTGACCTCTGCCATTTGAGAACGACTCGACCAATTGTCATGAAATTCATGGAGTGTGTAGTGATGATAGCTAATAAGTGAGCGAACTTGAAGCCGAACGGACGGAAGTCAGAGGTCAAGTAATCGATCAATTATAGTATCTTGACCTACAAAGTACGTATAAATTAAATATTTGTCAATAATAATGTTTACTTGTATTTTTGCTGATACCAATGAATGGTCCTAAATACAACTCAACAAAAAACGAATGGGTAATTTTTTTTTCATTTTTTGATGACGTCATCAGATAGTGGAAAAATCTAAAATCTTGAATAACTCCATGCAAAATTGAGCTATCATAACCAACTTTGGTCAGTATTTTTATAATTTGGAGCTATTACTTGTGTGGAAAAATGAAATAGATTGCTTCACGGGAAAGTGGTTAATTCGACATCTACCCTCACCCTTACTATACTATATTGGCTAATGCTATGTAACGTGGACATTGAGTTTACCAAAAAGCTTCATTTCTACTTCCATTACAAGATTCGACATAAGGCGCATTGTAATCCTCTCTAAGAGGTCTGAAAACCTACAAACTGATTTTTAATGCACAAAAACGTAAAACTCAAAAAATTTTCAAGTTGATTGTTTGCCAACTTATCATGGAACGAATCCGTAAATATTTGGTAACAGCCAACTATTCCATAGTCTCTTTCTAAGAAAAATTATAACTAACCTGTATCTCATCTCTCAATTGATTTGCTACGGTTTTACGATTTCTGTCAAAACCGAAAATAATGGTACGCGGTACGGTACGTGACGACCACTTTTGATTCCCAAACAAGTTCTAACCATGACTAACATCTAAGTCACCGAAATCTAACGTCGCGGTGTCTAAGGATTTTCTCTAACGTAACCTCCTAAGTACGTTAGGGCCTTAAGTTTGGACCCCTAAAATTGCTAATATTTCGATGTAAGAACTATCGAAGGAATCTAAGACCGTGGTGTCTGAGGAAAATTGATAATATCGATTTATTGATTTTTGCCACTCTGTTTTATGAAATTTGCGAAATTACTCTCTGTTATTGTGTGCCAATGGCTGAATGGAATGCCACCAAATTGATAACAACTGTCATACTTGTAAAGCTCTTCAATATGGTAATATCAAAATTTCAAACTTTTGATCTACCGCAAAGTTGACTTTAGCGAATTTTCGGAGACAGGGGGTTCAGCAGGGGTATTTACGACTCCGATTTCTCTGAAACTGCTACCATGCGCACCTCTTTCAATTCTAAGAAATGCTTTTGTTTTGTTTTTGGAAATTTTGATCTATCGATTTTTTACGACGGTTTTCATGTAACCACCTTAATTTTTCGTCAAGCGCCATTTGAGAACGGTTCGACCGATTTCTTTGAAACTTCACTAATGAACATAACATAAGAAATAAACATGACTTTCAATTGGATAAAATCAATAATATCGATTTATCGATTAGTTATGAGAGGGGTCCAAAATGAAAAAGTCAGTTCTGAAATTTTCAAACTTGCTCGATTGCCACGATATCGAAGTGAGTGATACTACTAAACAAATAAAAAGTTTCCATCCAGGCGATTCATTTTATATCGACTTATCGATTGTTTATGATGTGTTTCAATTGACAGTAAGGATTTTGTGACCTCTGCCATTTGAGAACGACTCGACCAATTGTCATGAAATTCATGGAGTGTGTAGTGATGATAGCTAATAAGTGAGCGAACTTGAAGCCGAACGGACGGAAGTCAGAGGTCAAGTAATCGATCAATTATAGTATCTTGACCTACAAAGTACGTATAAATTAAATATTTGTCAATAATAATGTTTACTTGTATTTTTGCTGATACCAATGAATGGTCCTAAATACAACTCAACAAAAAACGAATGGGTAATTTTTTTTTCATTTTTTGATGACGTCATCAGATAGTGGAAAAATCTAAAATCTTGAATAACTCCATGCAAAATTGAGCTATCATAACCAACTTTGGTCAGTATTTTTATAATTTGGAGCTATTACTTGTGTGGAAAAATGAAATAGATTGCTTCACGGGAAAGTGGTTAATTCGACATCTACCCTCACCCTTACTATACTATATTGGCTAATGCTATGTAACGTGGACATTGAGTTTACCAAAAAGCTTCATTTCTACTTCCATTACAAGATTCGACATAAGGCGCATTGTAATCCTCTCTAAGAGGTCTGAAAACCTACAAACTGATTTTTAATGCACAAAAACGTAAAACTCAAAAAATTTTCAAGTTGATTGTTTGCCAACTTATCATGGAACGAATCCGTAAATATTTGGTAACAGCCAACTATTCCATAGTCTCTTTCTAAGAAAAATTATAACTAACCTGTATCTCATCTCTCAATTGATTTGCTACGGTTTTACGATTTCTGTCAAAACCGAAAATAATGGTACGCGGTACGGTACGTGACGACCACTTTTGATTCCCAAACAAGTTCTAACCATGACTAACATCTAAGTCACCGAAATCTAACGTCGCGGTGTCTAAGGATTTTCTCTAACGTAACCTCCTAAGTACGTTAGGGCCTTAAGTTTGGACCCCTAAAATTGCTAATATTTCGATGTAAGAACTATCGAAGGAATCTAAGACCGTGGTGTCTGAGGAAAATTGATAATATCGATTTATTGATTTTTGCCACTCTGTTTTATGAAATTTGCGAAATTACTCTCTGTTATTGTGTGCCAATGGCTGAATGGAATGCCACCAAATTGATAACAACTGTCATACTTGTAAAGCTCTTCAATATGGTAATATCAAAATTTCAAACTTTTGATCTACCGCAAAGTTGACTTTAGCGAATTTTCGGAGACAGGGGGTTCAGCAGGGGTATTTACGACTCCGATTTCTCTGAAACTGCTACCATGCGCACCTCTTTCAATTCTAAGAAATGCTTTTGTTTTGTTTTTGGAAATTTTGATCTATCGATTTTTTACGACGGTTTTCATGTAACCACCTTAATTTTTCGTCAAGCGCCATTTGAGAACGGTTCGACCGATTTCTTTGAAACTTCACTAATGAACATAACATAAGAAATAAACATGACTTTCAATTGGATAAAATCAATAATATCGATTTATCGATTAGTTATGAGAGGGGTCCAAAATGAAAAAGTCAGTTCTGAAATTTTCAAACTTGCTCGATTGCCACGATATCGAAGTGAGTGATACTACTAAACAAATAAAAAGTTTCCATCCAGGCGATTCATTTTATATCGACTTATCGATTGTTTATGATGTGTTTCAATTGACAGTAAGGATTTTGTGACCTCTGCCATTTGAGAACGACTCGACCAATTGTCATGAAATTCATGGAGTGTGTAGTGATGATAGCTAATAAGTGAGCGAACTTGAAGCCGAACGGACGGAAGTCAGAGGTCAAGTAATCGATCAATTATAGTATCTTGACCTACAAAGTACGTATAAATTAAATATTTGTCAATAATAATGTTTACTTGTATTTTTGCTGATACCAATGAATGGTCCTAAATACAACTCAACAAAAAACGAATGGGTAATTTTTTTTTCATTTTTTGATGACGTCATCAGATAGTGGAAAAATCTAAAATCTTGAATAACTCCATGCAAAATTGAGCTATCATAACCAACTTTGGTCAGTATTTTTATAATTTGGAGCTATTACTTGTGTGGAAAAATGAAATAGATTGCTTCACGGGAAAGTGGTTAATTCGACATCTACCCTCACCCTTACTATACTATATTGGCTAATGCTATGTAACGTGGACATTGAGTTTACCAAAAAGCTTCATTTCTACTTCCATTACAAGATTCGACATAAGGCGCATTGTAATCCTCTCTAAGAGGTCTGAAAACCTACAAACTGATTTTTAATGCACAAAAACGTAAAACTCAAAAAATTTTCAAGTTGATTGTTTGCCAACTTATCATGGAACGAATCCGTAAATATTTGGTAACAGCCAACTATTCCATAGTCTCTTTCTAAGAAAAATTATAACTAACCTGTATCTCATCTCTCAATTGATTTGCTACGGTTTTACGATTTCTGTCAAAACCGAAAATAATGGTACGCGGTACGGTACGTGACGACCACTTTTGATTCCCAAACAAGTTCTAACCATGACTAACATCTAAGTCACCGAAATCTAACGTCGCGGTGTCTAAGGATTTTCTCTAACGTAACCTCCTAAGTACGTTAGGGCCTTAAGTTTGGACCCCTAAAATTGCTAATATTTCGATGTAAGAACTATCGAAGGAATCTAAGACCGTGGTGTCTGAGGAAAATTGATAATATCGATTTATTGATTTTTGCCACTCTGTTTTATGAAATTTGCGAAATTACTCTCTGTTATTGTGTGCCAATGGCTGAATGGAATGCCACCAAATTGATAACAACTGTCATACTTGTAAAGCTCTTCAATATGGTAATATCAAAATTTCAAACTTTTGATCTACCGCAAAGTTGACTTTAGCGAATTTTCGGAGACAGGGGGTTCAGCAGGGGTATTTACGACTCCGATTTCTCTGAAACTGCTACCATGCGCACCTCTTTCAATTCTAAGAAATGCTTTTGTTTTGTTTTTGGAAATTTTGATCTATCGATTTTTTACGACGGTTTTCATGTAACCACCTTAATTTTTCGTCAAGCGCCATTTGAGAACGGTTCGACCGATTTCTTTGAAACTTCACTAATGAACATAACATAAGAAATAAACATGACTTTCAATTGGATAAAATCAATAATATCGATTTATCGATTAGTTATGAGAGGGGTCCAAAATGAAAAAGTCAGTTCTGAAATTTTCAAACTTGCTCGATTGCCACGATATCGAAGTGAGTGATACTACTAAACAAATAAAAAGTTTCCATCCAGGCGATTCATTTTATATCGACTTATCGATTGTTTATGATGTGTTTCAATTGACAGTAAGGATTTTGTGACCTCTGCCATTTGAGAACGACTCGACCAATTGTCATGAAATTCATGGAGTGTGTAGTGATGATAGCTAATAAGTGAGCGAACTTGAAGCCGAACGGACGGAAGTCAGAGGTCAAGTAATCGATCAATTATAGTATCTTGACCTACAAAGTACGTATAAATTAAATATTTGTCAATAATAATGTTTACTTGTATTTTTGCTGATACCAATGAATGGTCCTAAATACAACTCAACAAAAAACGAATGGGTAATTTTTTTTTCATTTTTTGATGACGTCATCAGATAGTGGAAAAATCTAAAATCTTGAATAACTCCATGCAAAATTGAGCTATCATAACCAACTTTGGTCAGTATTTTTATAATTTGGAGCTATTACTTGTGTGGAAAAATGAAATAGATTGCTTCACGGGAAAGTGGTTAATTCGACATCTACCCTCACCCTTACTATACTATATTGGCTAATGCTATGTAACGTGGACATTGAGTTTACCAAAAAGCTTCATTTCTACTTCCATTACAAGATTCGACATAAGGCGCATTGTAATCCTCTCTAAGAGGTCTGAAAACCTACAAACTGATTTTTAATGCACAAAAACGTAAAACTCAAAAAATTTTCAAGTTGATTGTTTGCCAACTTATCATGGAACGAATCCGTAAATATTTGGTAACAGCCAACTATTCCATAGTCTCTTTCTAAGAAAAATTATAACTAACCTGTATCTCATCTCTCAATTGATTTGCTACGGTTTTACGATTTCTGTCAAAACCGAAAATAATGGTACGCGGTACGGTACGTGACGACCACTTTTGATTCCCAAACAAGTTCTAACCATGACTAACATCTAAGTCACCGAAATCTAACGTCGCGGTGTCTAAGGATTTTCTCTAACGTAACCTCCTAAGTACGTTAGGGCCTTAAGTTTGGACCCCTAAAATTGCTAATATTTCGATGTAAGAACTATCGAAGGAATCTAAGACCGTGGTGTCTGAGGAAAATTGATAATATCGATTTATTGATTTTTGCCACTCTGTTTTATGAAATTTGCGAAATTACTCTCTGTTATTGTGTGCCAATGGCTGAATGGAATGCCACCAAATTGATAACAACTGTCATACTTGTAAAGCTCTTCAATATGGTAATATCAAAATTTCAAACTTTTGATCTACCGCAAAGTTGACTTTAGCGAATTTTCGGAGACAGGGGGTTCAGCAGGGGTATTTACGACTCCGATTTCTCTGAAACTGCTACCATGCGCACCTCTTTCAATTCTAAGAAATGCTTTTGTTTTGTTTTTGGAAATTTTGATCTATCGATTTTTTACGACGGTTTTCATGTAACCACCTTAATTTTTCGTCAAGCGCCATTTGAGAACGGTTCGACCGATTTCTTTGAAACTTCACTAATGAACATAACATAAGAAATAAACATGACTTTCAATTGGATAAAATCAATAATATCGATTTATCGATTAGTTATGAGAGGGGTCCAAAATGAAAAAGTCAGTTCTGAAATTTTCAAACTTGCTCGATTGCCACGATATCGAAGTGAGTGATACTACTAAACAAATAAAAAGTTTCCATCCAGGCGATTCATTTTATATCGACTTATCGATTGTTTATGATGTGTTTCAATTGACAGTAAGGATTTTGTGACCTCTGCCATTTGAGAACGACTCGACCAATTGTCATGAAATTCATGGAGTGTGTAGTGATGATAGCTAATAAGTGAGCGAACTTGAAGCCGAACGGACGGAAGTCAGAGGTCAAGTAATCGATCAATTATAGTATCTTGACCTACAAAGTACGTATAAATTAAATATTTGTCAATAATAATGTTTACTTGTATTTTTGCTGATACCAATGAATGGTCCTAAATACAACTCAACAAAAAACGAATGGGTAATTTTTTTTTCATTTTTTGATGACGTCATCAGATAGTGGAAAAATCTAAAATCTTGAATAACTCCATGCAAAATTGAGCTATCATAACCAACTTTGGTCAGTATTTTTATAATTTGGAGCTATTACTTGTGTGGAAAAATGAAATAGATTGCTTCACGGGAAAGTGGTTAATTCGACATCTACCCTCACCCTTACTATACTATATTGGCTAATGCTATGTAACGTGGACATTGAGTTTACCAAAAAGCTTCATTTCTACTTCCATTACAAGATTCGACATAAGGCGCATTGTAATCCTCTCTAAGAGGTCTGAAAACCTACAAACTGATTTTTAATGCACAAAAACGTAAAACTCAAAAAATTTTCAAGTTGATTGTTTGCCAACTTATCATGGAACGAATCCGTAAATATTTGGTAACAGCCAACTATTCCATAGTCTCTTTCTAAGAAAAATTATAACTAACCTGTATCTCATCTCTCAATTGATTTGCTACGGTTTTACGATTTCTGTCAAAACCGAAAATAATGGTACGCGGTACGGTACGTGACGACCACTTTTGATTCCCAAACAAGTTCTAACCATGACTAACATCTAAGTCACCGAAATCTAACGTCGCGGTGTCTAAGGATTTTCTCTAACGTAACCTCCTAAGTACGTTAGGGCCTTAAGTTTGGACCCCTAAAATTGCTAATATTTCGATGTAAGAACTATCGAAGGAATCTAAGACCGTGGTGTCTGAGGAAAATTGATAATATCGATTTATTGATTTTTGCCACTCTGTTTTATGAAATTTGCGAAATTACTCTCTGTTATTGTGTGCCAATGGCTGAATGGAATGCCACCAAATTGATAACAACTGTCATACTTGTAAAGCTCTTCAATATGGTAATATCAAAATTTCAAACTTTTGATCTACCGCAAAGTTGACTTTAGCGAATTTTCGGAGACAGGGGGTTCAGCAGGGGTATTTACGACTCCGATTTCTCTGAAACTGCTACCATGCGCACCTCTTTCAATTCTAAGAAATGCTTTTGTTTTGTTTTTGGAAATTTTGATCTATCGATTTTTTACGACGGTTTTCATGTAACCACCTTAATTTTTCGTCAAGCGCCATTTGAGAACGGTTCGACCGATTTCTTTGAAACTTCACTAATGAACATAACATAAGAAATAAACATGACTTTCAATTGGATAAAATCAATAATATCGATTTATCGATTAGTTATGAGAGGGGTCCAAAATGAAAAAGTCAGTTCTGAAATTTTCAAACTTGCTCGATTGCCACGATATCGAAGTGAGTGATACTACTAAACAAATAAAAAGTTTCCATCCAGGCGATTCATTTTATATCGACTTATCGATTGTTTATGATGTGTTTCAATTGACAGTAAGGATTTTGTGACCTCTGCCATTTGAGAACGACTCGACCAATTGTCATGAAATTCATGGAGTGTGTAGTGATGATAGCTAATAAGTGAGCGAACTTGAAGCCGAACGGACGGAAGTCAGAGGTCAAGTAATCGATCAATTATAGTATCTTGACCTACAAAGTACGTATAAATTAAATATTTGTCAATAATAATGTTTACTTGTATTTTTGCTGATACCAATGAATGGTCCTAAATACAACTCAACAAAAAACGAATGGGTAATTTTTTTTTCATTTTTTGATGACGTCATCAGGTAGTGGAAAAATCTAAAATCTTGAATAACTCCATGCAAAATTGAGCTATCATAACCAACTTTGGTCAGTATTTTTATAATTTGGAGCTATTACTTGTGTGGAAAAATGAAATAGATTGCTTCACGGGAAAGTGGTTAATTCGACATCTACCCTCACCCTTACTATACTATATTGGCTAATGCTATGTAACGTGGACATTGAGTTTACCAAAAAGCTTCATTTCTACTTCCATTACAAGATTCGACATAAGGCGCATTGTAATCCTCTCTAAGAGGTCTGAAAACCTACAAACTGATTTTTAATGCACAAAAACGTAAAACTCAAAAAATTTTCAAGTTGATTGTTTGCCAACTTATCATGGAACGAATCCGTAAATATTTGGTAACAGCCAACTATTCCATAGTCTCTTTCTAAGAAAAATTATAACTAACCTGTATCTCATCTCTCAATTGATTTGCTACGGTTTTACGATTTCTGTCAAAACCGAAAATAATGGTACGCGGTACGGTACGTGACGACCACTTTTGATTCCCAAACAAGTTCTAACCATGACTAACATCTAAGTCACCGAAATCTAACGTCGCGGTGTCTAAGGATTTTCTCTAACGTAACCTCCTAAGTACGTTAGGGCCTTAAGTTTGGACCCCTAAAATTGCTAATATTTCGATGTAAGAACTATCGAAGGAATCTAAGACCGTGGTGTCTGAGGAAAATTGATAATATCGATTTATTGATTTTTGCCACTCTGTTTTATGAAATTTGCGAAATTACTCTCTGTTATTGTGTGCCAATGGCTGAATGGAATGCCACCAAATTGATAACAACTGTCATACTTGTAAAGCTCTTCAATATGGTAATATCAAAATTTCAAACTTTTGATCTACCGCAAAGTTGACTTTAGCGAATTTTCGGAGACAGGGGGTTCAGCAGGGGTATTTACGACTCCGATTTCTCTGAAACTGCTACCATGCGCACCTCTTTCAATTCTAAGAAATGCTTTTGTTTTGTTTTTGGAAATTTTGATCTATCGATTTTTTACGACGGTTTTCATGTAACCACCTTAATTTTTCGTCAAGCGCCATTTGAGAACGGTTCGACCGATTTCTTTGAAACTTCACTAATGAACATAACATAAGAAATAAACATGACTTTCAATTGGATAAAATCAATAATATCGATTTATCGATTAGTTATGAGAGGGGTCCAAAATGAAAAAGTCAGTTCTGAAATTTTCAAACTTGCTCGATTGCCACGATATCGAAGTGAGTGATACTACTAAACAAATAAAAAGTTTCCATCCAGGCGATTCATTTTATATCGACTTATCGATTGTTTATGATGTGTTTCAATTGACAGTAAGGATTTTGTGACCTCTGCCATTTGAGAACGACTCGACCAATTGTCATGAAATTCATGGAGTGTGTAGTGATGATAGCTAATAAGTGAGCGAACTTGAAGCCGAACGGACGGAAGTCAGAGGTCAAGTAATCGATCAATTATAGTATCTTGACCTACAAAGTACGTATAAATTAAATATTTGTCAATAATAATGTTTACTTGTATTTTTGCTGATACCAATGAATGGTCCTAAATACAACTCAACAAAAAACGAATGGGTAATTTTTTTTTCATTTTTTGATGACGTCATCAGATAGTGGAAAAATCTAAAATCTTGAATAACTCCATGCAAAATTGAGCTATCATAACCAACTTTGGTCAGTATTTTTATAATTTGGAGCTATTACTTGTGTGGAAAAATGAAATAGATTGCTTCACGGGAAAGTGGTTAATTCGACATCTACCCTCACCCTTACTATACTATATTGGCTAATGCTATGTAACGTGGACATTGAGTTTACCAAAAAGCTTCATTTCTACTTCCATTACAAGATTCGACATAAGGCGCATTGTAATCCTCTCTAAGAGGTCTGAAAACCTACAAACTGATTTTTAATGCACAAAAACGTAAAACTCAAAAAATTTTCAAGTTGATTGTTTGCCAACTTATCATGGAACGAATCCGTAAATATTTGGTAACAGCCAACTATTCCATAGTCTCTTTCTAAGAAAAATTATAACTAACCTGTATCTCATCTCTCAATTGATTTGCTACGGTTTTACGATTTCTGTCAAAACCGAAAATAATGGTACGCGGTACGGTACGTGACGACCACTTTTGATTCCCAAACAAGTTCTAACCATGACTAACATCTAAGTCACCGAAATCTAACGTCGCGGTGTCTAAGGATTTTCTCTAACGTAACCTCCTAAGTACGTTAGGGCCTTAAGTTTGGACCCCTAAAATTGCTAATATTTCGATGTAAGAACTATCGAAGGAATCTAAGACCGTGGTGTCTGAGGAAAATTGATAATATCGATTTATTGATTTTTGCCACTCTGTTTTATGAAATTTGCGAAATTACTCTCTGTTATTGTGTGCCAATGGCTGAATGGAATGCCACCAAATTGATAACAACTGTCATACTTGTAAAGCTCTTCAATATGGTAATATCAAAATTTCAAACTTTTGATCTACCGCAAAGTTGACTTTAGCGAATTTTCGGAGACAGGGGGTTCAGCAGGGGTATTTACGACTCCGATTTCTCTGAAACTGCTACCATGCGCACCTCTTTCAATTCTAAGAAATGCTTTTGTTTTGTTTTTGGAAATTTTGATCTATCGATTTTTTACGACGGTTTTCATGTAACCACCTTAATTTTTCGTCAAGCGCCATTTGAGAACGGTTCGACCGATTTCTTTGAAACTTCACTAATGAACATAACATAAGAAATAAACATGACTTTCAATTGGATAAAATCAATAATATCGATTTATCGATTAGTTATGAGAGGGGTCCAAAATGAAAAAGTCAGTTCTGAAATTTTCAAACTTGCTCGATTGCCACGATATCGAAGTGAGTGATACTACTAAACAAATAAAAAGTTTCCATCCAGGCGATTCATTTTATATCGACTTATCGATTGTTTATGATGTGTTTCAATTGACAGTAAGGATTTTGTGACCTCTGCCATTTGAGAACGACTCGACCAATTGTCATGAAATTCATGGAGTGTGTAGTGATGATAGCTAATAAGTGAGCGAACTTGAAGCCGAACGGACGGAAGTCAGAGGTCAAGTAATCGATCAATTATAGTATCTTGACCTACAAAGTACGTATAAATTAAATATTTGTCAATAATAATGTTTACTTGTATTTTTGCTGATACCAATGAATGGTCCTAAATACAACTCAACAAAAAACGAATGGGTAATTTTTTTTTCATTTTTTGATGACGTCATCAGATAGTGGAAAAATCTAAAATCTTGAATAACTCCATGCAAAATTGAGCTATCATAACCAACTTTGGTCAGTATTTTTATAATTTGGAGCTATTACTTGTGTGGAAAAATGAAATAGATTGCTTCACGGGAAAGTGGTTAATTCGACATCTACCCTCACCCTTACTATACTATATTGGCTAATGCTATGTAACGTGGACATTGAGTTTACCAAAAAGCTTCATTTCTACTTCCATTACAAGATTCGACATAAGGCGCATTGTAATCCTCTCTAAGAGGTCTGAAAACCTACAAACTGATTTTTAATGCACAAAAACGTAAAACTCAAAAAATTTTCAAGTTGATTGTTTGCCAACTTATCATGGAACGAATCCGTAAATATTTGGTAACAGCCAACTATTCCATAGTCTCTTTCTAAGAAAAATTATAACTAACCTGTATCTCATCTCTCAATTGATTTGCTACGGTTTTACGATTTCTGTCAAAACCGAAAATAATGGTACGCGGTACGGTACGTGACGACCACTTTTGATTCCCAAACAAGTTCTAACCATGACTAACATCTAAGTCACCGAAATCTAACGTCGCGGTGTCTAAGGATTTTCTCTAACGTAACCTCCTAAGTACGTTAGGGCCTTAAGTTTGGACCCCTAAAATTGCTAATATTTCGATGTAAGAACTATCGAAGGAATCTAAGACCGTGGTGTCTGAGGAAAATTGATAATATCGATTTATTGATTTTTGCCACTCTGTTTTATGAAATTTGCGAAATTACTCTCTGTTATTGTGTGCCAATGGCTGAATGGAATGCCACCAAATTGATAACAACTGTCATACTTGTAAAGCTCTTCAATATGGTAATATCAAAATTTCAAACTTTTGATCTACCGCAAAGTTGACTTTAGCGAATTTTCGGAGACAGGGGGTTCAGCAGGGGTATTTACGACTCCGATTTCTCTGAAACTGCTACCATGCGCACCTCTTTCAATTCTAAGAAATGCTTTTGTTTTGTTTTTGGAAATTTTGATCTATCGATTTTTTACGACGGTTTTCATGTAACCACCTTAATTTTTCGTCAAGCGCCATTTGAGAACGGTTCGACCGATTTCTTTGAAACTTCACTAATGAACATAACATAAGAAATAAACATGACTTTCAATTGGATAAAATCAATAATATCGATTTATCGATTAGTTATGAGAGGGGTCCAAAATGAAAAAGTCAGTTCTGAAATTTTCAAACTTGCTCGATTGCCACGATATCGAAGTGAGTGATACTACTAAACAAATAAAAAGTTTCCATCCAGGCGATTCATTTTATATCGACTTATCGATTGTTTATGATGTGTTTCAATTGACAGTAAGGATTTTGTGACCTCTGCCATTTGAGAACGACTCGACCAATTGTCATGAAATTCATGGAGTGTGTAGTGATGATAGCTAATAAGTGAGCGAACTTGAAGCCGAACGGACGGAAGTCAGAGGTCAAGTAATCGATCAATTATAGTATCTTGACCTACAAAGTACGTATAAATTAAATATTTGTCAATAATAATGTTTACTTGTATTTTTGCTGATACCAATGAATGGTCCTAAATACAACTCAACAAAAAACGAATGGGTAATTTTTTTTTCATTTTTTGATGACGTCATCAGATAGTGGAAAAATCTAAAATCTTGAATAACTCCATGCAAAATTGAGCTATCATAACCAACTTTGGTCAGTATTTTTATAATTTGGAGCTATTACTTGTGTGGAAAAATGAAATAGATTGCTTCACGGGAAAGTGGTTAATTCGACATCTACCCTCACCCTTACTATACTATATTGGCTAATGCTATGTAACGTGGACATTGAGTTTACCAAAAAGCTTCATTTCTACTTCCATTACAAGATTCGACATAAGGCGCATTGTAATCCTCTCTAAGAGGTCTGAAAACCTACAAACTGATTTTTAATGCACAAAAACGTAAAACTCAAAAAATTTTCAAGTTGATTGTTTGCCAACTTATCATGGAACGAATCCGTAAATATTTGGTAACAGCCAACTATTCCATAGTCTCTTTCTAAGAAAAATTATAACTAACCTGTATCTCATCTCTCAATTGATTTGCTACGGTTTTACGATTTCTGTCAAAACCGAAAATAATGGTACGCGGTACGGTACGTGACGACCACTTTTGATTCCCAAACAAGTTCTAACCATGACTAACATCTAAGTCACCGAAATCTAACGTCGCGGTGTCTAAGGATTTTCTCTAACGTAACCTCCTAAGTACGTTAGGGCCTTAAGTTTGGACCCCTAAAATTGCTAATATTTCGATGTAAGAACTATCGAAGGAATCTAAGACCGTGGTGTCTGAGGAAAATTGATAATATCGATTTATTGATTTTTGCCACTCTGTTTTATGAAATTTGCGAAATTACTCTCTGTTATTGTGTGCCAATGGCTGAATGGAATGCCACCAAATTGATAACAACTGTCATACTTGTAAAGCTCTTCAATATGGTAATATCAAAATTTCAAACTTTTGATCTACCGCAAAGTTGACTTTAGCGAATTTTCGGAGACAGGGGGTTCAGCAGGGGTATTTACGACTCCGATTTCTCTGAAACTGCTACCATGCGCACCTCTTTCAATTCTAAGAAATGCTTTTGTTTTGTTTTTGGAAATTTTGATCTATCGATTTTTTACGACGGTTTTCATGTAACCACCTTAATTTTTCGTCAAGCGCCATTTGAGAACGGTTCGACCGATTTCTTTGAAACTTCACTAATGAACATAACATAAGAAATAAACATGACTTTCAATTGGATAAAATCAATAATATCGATTTATCGATTAGTTATGAGAGGGGTCCAAAATGAAAAAGTCAGTTCTGAAATTTTCAAACTTGCTCGATTGCCACGATATCGAAGTGAGTGATACTACTAAACAAATAAAAAGTTTCCATCCAGGCGATTCATTTTATATCGACTTATCGATTGTTTATGATGTGTTTCAATTGACAGTAAGGATTTTGTGACCTCTGCCATTTGAGAACGACTCGACCAATTGTCATGAAATTCATGGAGTGTGTAGTGATGATAGCTAATAAGTGAGCGAACTTGAAGCCGAACGGACGGAAGTCAGAGGTCAAGTAATCGATCAATTATAGTATCTTGACCTACAAAGTACGTATAAATTAAATATTTGTCAATAATAATGTTTACTTGTATTTTTGCTGATACCAATGAATGGTCCTAAATACAACTCAACAAAAAACGAATGGGTAATTTTTTTTTCATTTTTTGATGACGTCATCAGATAGTGGAAAAATCTAAAATCTTGAATAACTCCATGCAAAATTGAGCTATCATAACCAACTTTGGTCAGTATTTTTATAATTTGGAGCTATTACTTGTGTGGAAAAATGAAATAGATTGCTTCACGGGAAAGTGGTTAATTCGACATCTACCCTCACCCTTACTATACTATATTGGCTAATGCTATGTAACGTGGACATTGAGTTTACCAAAAAGCTTCATTTCTACTTCCATTACAAGATTCGACATAAGGCGCATTGTAATCCTCTCTAAGAGGTCTGAAAACCTACAAACTGATTTTTAATGCACAAAAACGTAAAACTCAAAAAATTTTCAAGTTGATTGTTTGCCAACTTATCATGGAACGAATCCGTAAATATTTGGTAACAGCCAACTATTCCATAGTCTCTTTCTAAGAAAAATTATAACTAACCTGTATCTCATCTCTCAATTGATTTGCTACGGTTTTACGATTTCTGTCAAAACCGAAAATAATGGTACGCGGTACGGTACGTGACGACCACTTTTGATTCCCAAACAAGTTCTAACCATGACTAACATCTAAGTCACCGAAATCTAACGTCGCGGTGTCTAAGGATTTTCTCTAACGTAACCTCCTAAGTACGTTAGGGCCTTAAGTTTGGACCCCTAAAATTGCTAATATTTCGATGTAAGAACTATCGAAGGAATCTAAG
The DNA here is from genome assembly GCA_964036275.1 of Litoditis marina. NCBI lineage: Eukaryota > Metazoa > Nematoda > Chromadorea > Rhabditida > Rhabditidae > Litoditis > Litoditis marina. The sequence continues at coordinate 8,613,008 of OZ038436.1, forward strand.
ACCGTGGTGTCTGAGGAAAATTGATAATATCGATTTATTGATTTTTGCCACTCTGTTTTATGAAATTTGCGAAATTACTCTCTGTTATTGTGTGCCAATGGCTGAATGGAATGCCACCAAATTGATAACAACTGTCATACTTGTAAAGCTCTTCAATATGGTAATATCAAAATTTCAAACTTTTGATCTACCGCAAAGTTGACTTTAGCGAATTTTCGGAGACAGGGGGTTCAGCAGGGGTATTTACGACTCCGATTTCTCTGAAACTGCTACCATGCGCACCTCTTTCAATTCTAAGAAATGCTTTTGTTTTGTTTTTGGAAATTTTGATCTATCGATTTTTTACGACGGTTTTCATGTAACCACCTTAATTTTTCGTCAAGCGCCATTTGAGAACGGTTCGACCGATTTCTTTGAAACTTCACTAATGAACATAACATAAGAAATAAACATGACTTTCAATTGGATAAAATCAATAATATCGATTTATCGATTAGTTATGAGAGGGGTCCAAAATGAAAAAGTCAGTTCTGAAATTTTCAAACTTGCTCGATTGCCACGATATCGAAGTGAGTGATACTACTAAACAAATAAAAAGTTTCCATCCAGGCGATTCATTTTATATCGACTTATCGATTGTTTATGATGTGTTTCAATTGACAGTAAGGATTTTGTGACCTCTGCCATTTGAGAACGACTCGACCAATTGTCATGAAATTCATGGAGTGTGTAGTGATGATAGCTAATAAGTGAGCGAACTTGAAGCCGAACGGACGGAAGTCAGAGGTCAAGTAATCGATCAATTATAGTATCTTGACCTACAAAGTACGTATAAATTAAATATTTGTCAATAATAATGTTTACTTGTATTTTTGCTGATACCAATGAATGGTCCTAAATACAACTCAACAAAAAACGAATGGGTAATTTTTTTTTCATTTTTTGATGACGTCATCAGATAGTGGAAAAATCTAAAATCTTGAATAACTCCATGCAAAATTGAGCTATCATAACCAACTTTGGTCAGTATTTTTATAATTTGGAGCTATTACTTGTGTGGAAAAATGAAATAGATTGCTTCACGGGAAAGTGGTTAATTCGACATCTAGCAGCCAACTATTCCATAGTCTCTTTCTAAGAAAAATTATAACTAACCTGTATCTCATCTCTCAATTGATTTGCTTTCTCTGTAGTAAGCAAATCCACCTTCTGTAACGGAGCTTGCACTTTGTAACGAGAAATCCCGTTCCACGGCACGAGATTCCGTGCCACAGAACGGATTTGCTTACCCACTCCCTAAGCAAATCGGAAAAAACTGCAACTTTTTTCCATTTTTTTTCTATTTTTTCTAAGATTCAACCTATATAAATATAACAACACTATTACCATTTTCTTCAGAACAGTTTTTTTTATTTTATTTTTTGTTTATACATATTAATGGCTGTTGAAGATCGGAACACATCGTTAAAAAGTGGAAACAAACAACTTCCGTCCCTGTCTAAGAAACGACCACGTGATGAGAAAAACATGTTTACTGGTTTGTTATTGTCATGAAAACATTCTATCTGTATTGCAATGTCGAAGCGACGTAATCTCTCCAAGCGAACAAAACACTCTAAAGATGATCCAGATTACGGTAATTTTACAGTTTTGTGCTAATCGTTCTTTTTTGAATCAAATGATACATTATAAAATCACTATAAGTTACTTATCAACTTTTTTACAGTACCACCCGAAGTTCTGAGAAAATTAGCTGCCCGTGAGAAGTCTCGAGAACGAAGAGCTCATACTGTGGACAGTACAAATGCTGAACGTCAAGCGAGGTGGAGAAAAAATCACCCTGGGGAGAAACGTCATTATTTTAGTTAAATGAATTTTGACCACATTCATATAATCGAGCATAGGACTTAGAAGATCCAGTAACATAGGCAACATAAGCGAGGTCAGTACATTCTTCATTATAGGTAAGTAGGGAAGGAAGGAAGGACAGCGATGAAAAGGTTCAATTTTTCCTTGTTTTCTAAATCGGTTTCATTGAATTTGTCCAATTGCAGATTTGTACAAGTGGAATAACAGGGCAGAATCGTACATACGGAACAACCGCAAACCGCACGAACCTCATCACGCTTCTGAATGGGCGTGGGACCTATATATGATACACAGTAAGTTTTCCAACTTAACAACTTTACATACTTATTTTACACGTATTAATCAAAACTTTCAACTCAGTACATTCATAGCAGATTCAAGTATGTAAGTAAGGTAAGCCTTTCATTCAGAGTTAAACAAACTAGAATTGTTATTCAGTTTATTAATTACAGTACATTCTACTAAACAGCTTATAACTTACAGAGAGATCGTGCGAGCAGTCGTGGGATGACTATTTTGCAAGATACTGGAAGAAAAGAGACAAGGAAGAACACGAAAAAAGAATGGCAGAACGTCCATACAAAAGAGCTCCTCAGCCTCCCAAACATTTATCAAACATGAGCTATAGAAATGTTTTCTTTTATCTACCTTTCGATGTTGACAAACGTATTGCCCAGTTGCAAACGTCCATTAGAGGGCATAGTGCTCATACTAGGGATTATAAAGAGCAACTCGAATACTTGCTCTGGTATAAGACTACTGTTTCGGTTGTTTAGCCTTTTTATAACTTGTGTAAATATGAACACGTACTGCTCTCTTATTGATTATTGAACAATAAACTTATCAGTACATTCTTCATATAAACTCAATCACTTTTAGAGCTGAGAAAAATATTCATTTCATACGAGTTCAAAATCTCAAGTTCAAACCACCATGATGACGTCATAGCTAATTCTTCAGTTTCGAGTTAAATGAATGAAATGGCATTAGTGTGTGTTGTTCAAACTCAGAATGTAACGTACACCTCATTTGATAATTGACATGTGACGATGAGTTACATTCTGAAGTTCTGAAGACGTCAAACTGTGAAGTTGCTCGAAACTGTCTGAAATCCTCAGAACGAGTGTAAAGAAAAGTGAGAACGTTTTATTGACGTCAAATAATATTACCGAGTTCATGACGAGTAGGATTCTGAAAGATAGAAGACGTCAAGTATCCAACTTACTCAAAACAATCTGAAACTTTTCAAAAAAGTTGAAAATGAAAAATTTGCATGACGGTTACAAAGAACCGCTAGACGGGCGCGCGGCGGCAGCCGCCCGACCGGCTAGTCACCACACCTATAGCACACATGATAATGTCACGCAAAAGTTATTACGATTTGGCTGTAATTTCAATCATGCATAATAGACAACGATCTAAGATAAATGACCCGTACGATAGTTGAGTTAGGGCCTTATAATTTTTTTAGACCTTAATTTATGAAATTCATGAAAATTGCTTTCTGCTACTGTACGCTAACGGCTGAATGAAATGCTACCTAACTGCTATCAACCATCTAACTCTTGAGGCCTTTCATTGTGGTGACCTCAAAAAATCAATATATCGACTTATCGACCCGCTACAAAAATGCCGAAAAACGAAAAGCGTTACCATCACCATCACCGATTTGTCCCATACTACATCCACGTAAGTGGGTACGTGTACTGACCAACCATCTCCAATGCGAGTTGACCAAATTGATCTATTGATTTTTTATAAGAGTTTTTATGAAAAAGCCATGATATTTGGATGAACGCCACTCGAGTACGACTGAACAAAATTTTATAAAAACTACAGTGGTAAACATAACATGAGAAATAAACATGACTTTCAATTGTGAAAAATCGATAATATCGACTTATTGATTAGTTATGAATGAATGTAGAGTTGAGAAAACTTCAATTACTCTGCAAGAACGTACTGAACGATTTCTTTCGTACATTCACATAAAGTGTAAAATAGATAAGTGAACAATATGAGCCTACAAAAAAACCATGGTTCGTTGACCGTTTTCCGGAAAATTTATTTTTAAAATTTTCCAACACTTTCAAAATGGTTCAATTGATACGAGTTTCACACTGTGATTAGTTAGTGACAACTTAAAGTTTAATATAAAAAAAGTTCAAGGAAAAATTCAGTCATTCCCGAGTTATACGTTATGGAATTTCCCTCAAAAATCGAAGACGTCACATTTATATCTCGAAATTGTGTCAATAATATTGATTCGTTTTATTTTTCCTGAACTCACATAAACCTGTGCTTCACAATGGCAGTTCAATAAAACACGTATATTTTTTTTGAAATTCCTTTGATGACGTCATCAGTTTTTGAATGATGTCCAATAACTCAGGTACGGAAACATGAATTTTTCCCAAACTTGGCCACAATCCTTTTATCATTAGGATACAGGTTTGGAAGAAACAAGGGACCGAGCGCCCCACGGGAAAGTGGTTTTTTAGGGTCACACCGTCACCACACCTATAACACACATGATAATGTCACGCAAAAGTTGTTACGATTTGGCTGTAATTTCAACCATGTATACTAGACAACGATCTAACGTATATGACCCGTACGATAGTTGAGTTAGGGCCTTATAATTTTTTTAGACTTTATTTTATGAAATTCTTGAAAAATTCTTTCCGTTACTGTACGCAAACGGCTTGATGGATTGCTACCTAACTGGTATCAACCATCTAACTTTGATGTCCCTTTAACATGGTAATATCAAAAAATCAATATATCGATTTATCGACCCGCTACAAAAATGCCAAAAAACGAAAACCGAACGGTGACCATCACCGATTTGTCTCAAATTACGTCCATGTAAGTGGATACGTGTCCTAACCAACCATCTTGAATGCGAGTTGACCAAATTGATTTATCGATTTTTAATGATCAATTTTATGAAATTGCCAAAAATTCAATAGGGTACTGTGTGCTAACGGCTGAATGGATTGTCACCTCATTGGTAACAATGATGTAACTTTGTTGTCTTGTCAACATGATGTTAAGAAAAAATCGATATATTGATCTACGGCAAAGTTGACTTTAGCAAAAATTCGGAGACAGGGGGTTCAGCAGGGGTATTTTTGTCTCGGATTGCTCTGAAATTGCTACCATGTGTACCTCTCCTATTTCTAAGAAAAACGATTTTTTTGTTTCTCGATCTTTTGATCTATTGGTTTTTTATGAGGGTTCAAACAAACCCGTCATTATTTTTCACGATTTTCCGGTGACCGCCATTCGAGTACGACTGAATCAATTTTCATGAAACTACAGTAGTAAATACACAATGAGAATTGAACGTGACTTTCAATTATGAAAAATCGATAATATCGATTTATTGATTAGTTATGGACGAAATTTGTTTCTCGAAAACGGCTCCACAGATTTTTTTCTTATTTCCAGAATGTGTTAAGTTTGTCATGAGAGTGAATCACCCCGAAGAAAATTAAAAGAAAATGCTTCAATCCCAAGAAATATCGATTTTTTGCAAACGTCATATTTTCAAAATGGTTCAACAAGTACAATTATTTCAGAGTGAAGAGTCATTGATGAGTAGTGTTCAATTGTAAAAAAATATTGGAAAAACGTTCAGTCGTTCGTGAGATATGCAGTGTTGAATTTTGTTTCCAGAAACTATGACGTCACAAGTCACATGACAAGTCACATGATGAGTCACATGACGAAAACTGTCAACATGATCTTTGATGCCTTAACTTTTTTTACGATTTCAAACATGACAAAGACACGGGGGTCTGGGGGGCACCCCCAGCTAGCGGGGCCCGCGGCGTCAGCCGCGGGACCCACTAGTCCCCACACCTATAACACACATGAACTAGTAACGCAAAAGTTGTTTTGATTTGTCCCTAACTTTACCAACACACGTGACCTAACGTCCATAACAGCCATGGCTGCTATCGATTGCCGATATTGATTTATTGATTTTTGGCGCTCTGTTTTATGAAGTTCTCAAAAATTTCTTTCCGTTACTGTGAGCCAATGGCTGGATGGAATGTTACCTAACTGGTAACAACGATCTAACTTACAGAGCCCTACACTTTGATAACCTTGAAAAATCAATATATCGATTTATCGATCCGCTATGAAATCGTCGTTTTTCCTTAGTGAGACCCAAACTTGTGCCGATTACCTTCTAACTCAAGTAGTACATCACACTAGGACTGACAATCAAACGTTCCAGAGGCTTTTTATTCTAATTGAGTTTAAAGCTTTTTATTGACTTTTTTATGTAAAAAACCCATTTTCATGGTATCTGTCCTGACAACGTGGCTGAATGGAATTGGATCAAACTTGAGCAGTGAATCATACTTGATAAATAAATAGAACTTTTAATTAACAAAAATCGATAATATCGATTTATTGATTAGTTATGGAAATTTGTAAAACTGAAAAATCTCAACATATGCATACTTTAAAAACGTTAAAGTAACTGTAGAAATGTTACGACCATAACAATTTTAAACATGACAAAGACGCGGGGGTCTGGGGGGCACCCCCAGCTAGCGGGGCCCGCGGCGTCAGCCGCGGGACCCACTAGTCACCACCCTAGAGATAATTCGACTAAATAACGGGACGGGACGGGACTTTGACTTGAACGATGAGCACTAACCAGCATGACCATCAATTATGTCACTAAAATCTAAGGTCGCGGTGTCTAAGGAAAATCAATGCTATCGATTTATTGATTATTTAAGGCCTTAAGTTGGAGAGCAAAATTTCGGAGATACTCCACATGAAAGCCTGTATTCTGGAGACGAATGTTTCCATCGAGCGCTTTTTGCCGGAAACGTTTCCGGAAAGAGTTACATGAATTAGAAAAAAGTACAATTTTTTGCTACTTTCATTCCTCATACCGCCTATGTTGATGATATGACCTTGAAATTTCTGGCTGGTTGAACTCTCCAGAAGTCCCTTCTATTGGCTCAGTATCGTTGAAAATTTCGCAACATCCTCCGGATTTGAGAAATTTCCGGAACTTTTTGAGATTTCCGAACTGTTTTAAAATGGTCCTCATCTGTTCATATTTCGGCACAAGATGTGTCATGACCTTCTGTGTATACACTTGCAATATTAAAGATCAAAGATCGAGTATCGATTTTTGATGATCTCCGTTATGAAACATAGTACCTCATAAATGAGGCTACAAAAGAAGGTTCCCATTAATTATATGTCTTCATATTTCTATACTGTATAGAGTTGATGGTCAGGTAGTTTACTTCTCAAGCAATGAACAATACAGCATATAATGGGTGTTCTGTAAGCGTTGATAAAAATCAACAAAAAATTTCCTTCATTTTGGTGGGGCACATGTTCAAAATGTGATTGAATCTCTGAGATTTGTGTATAAGATGCGCATAAAGAATTAAAACAATTTGTATGTGACAGATTTTTGAATTTCTCAAAAATAATTTTTTAAGACGTATTTTTAGAAAAAAATGGAACAACCAAACTCATGCAGTATGTGCCAAATTCTGTCCATAGACGGAGGTCAATAGACCGGCAAATACTCTGAAAAATAAAGCAAAACCATTCAGCCGTTCTCGAGTTATTCAAGTTTTAAAAGTCCAACCCGTACTATATACGGCGCAAATAGGCTCACTTTTAAGCTACCTCGGACTCAACATTTTCCCACGCCTCTCCTGACCGTCTAAATGATGGTAACGACTTGAAACTCATAGGACAGGACCAATATTGGATAAAGATTGTACTGCCAGAGCATTAAGGTCAAAGGTCAATTATTGATTCTTTTAGCGCAATAAATATGATTTTGTGCTAAAATCGTTATGGAGATAGATGTTATTTCAAATTTAATGTCATTGTCTTTCACTACTCATGAACAACTCAAAAAGTCAAACACGGAACACATCGGAAAAAAATGAACCAAGTTACAGTAGTTTTAAGTTTCAAGATCAAACCATCAATTGATGACGTCACATACCAAGCATTTCACTAGCAAAAAAGTCAAGTTCTTTTAATAAGTATCTCTCGGGCTTCAAACTATCGCAACACGTAATGTATACTCATACGTGAAGACTATATGAATTCTAAGTAACGACGAGTAATATTCAGAAGGCTAGAAGACGTCAAATACAAACAATGCCATAGAGTATTGAAACTCTCAGAACAAGTACCATTAGTGACAACGATGTCATGACGATAATGTTTTACGATGTAACGTCAACGACACATAGGATTCTGAAGGCCAGAAGACGTCACGACCCAAGTTGTCATGGAACCAAAAAAAACTTGATCTAAATGACTTGAAATGACTACACGCGTGGGGGGTCTGGGGGGTCTCCCCCCAGCTAGACGGGCACGCGGCGTGAGCCGCGTGACCGGCTAGTCACCCTTAGTATACTACAGATGCTAATATAACGTAACGGTACGGTACATAACGGTACGACCATTTTTGATTCCCAAACAACTTCTAACCATGACCATCAATTATGTCACTAAAATCTAAGGTCGCGGTGTCTAAGGAAAATCAATGCTATCGATTTATTGATTTTTTAAGGCCTTAAGTTGGAGAGTAGAATTTCGGAGATACTCCACATGAAAGCCTGTCTTCTGAAGACAAACGGTTCTATCGAGCGCTTTTTGCCGGAAACGTTTCCGGAAAGAGTTACATGAATTAGAAAAAGGTACAATTTTTTGCTACTTTCATTCCTCATACCGCCCATGTTGAAGATATGACCTTAAAATTTTTGGCTGGTTGAACTCTTCAGAAGCCGCTACTATTGGCTCAATATCGTCAGGAATTTCGCAACTTCCTCTGGATTTGAGAAATTTCCGGAACATTTTGGGATTTTCGAACTGTTTTAAAATGATCCGCATCTGTTCATATTGTGATACAAGATGTGTCATGACCTATTGAGTATACATCTGCAATATGAAAAATCTAAGATCAAGTATCGATTTTTGGTGATCTCCGTTATGAAACGTAGTACCTCATAAATGAGGCTACAAAAGAAGGTTCCCATGAACCATTTGTCCTCTAATTTTCATATTGTATAGAGTTAATTGTCAGGTACCTAACTCTATGAGCAATAAACATTATATCATATAACAGGTGTTCTATAAGCGTTGATAAAATTGAACAAAAATTTTCATTCATTTTGGTGGGGCACATGTTCAAAATGTGATTGAATCTCTGAGATTTGTGTATAAGATGCGCATAAAGAATTGAAACAGTTTGTATGTGACAGATTTTTGAATTTCTCAAAAATAATTTTTTAAGACGTTTTTTTAGAAAAAAGTGAAACAGCCAAACTCATTCAGTATGACCCAAATTTTGTCCATAGACGAAGGTCAATAGACCGGCAAAAATTCTAAAAAATTAAGCAAAACCATCCAGCCGTTCTCGAGTTATTCAAGTTTTAAAAGTCCAACCCGTACTATATACGGCGCAAATAGGCTCACTTTTAAGCTACCTCGGACTCAACATTTTCCCACGCCTCTCCTGACCGTCTAAATGATCGGAACGACTTGAAACTCATAGGACAGGACCAGTATTGAATAAAGATTGTACTGCCAGAGCATTAAGGACAAAGGTCAACTATTGATTTTTTTAGCGCAATAAATACGATTTTGGCCTAAAATTGCTATGGAAATAGATGTAACTTCAAACTTAGTGTCATTGTATTCCACTACTCATGAACAACTCAAAAAATCAAACACGGGATACATCGGAGAAAAATGAACCAATTTACAGTAGTTTTAAGTTTCAAGATCAAACCATCAATTGATGACGTCACATACCAAGCATTTCACTAGCAAAAAAGTCAAGTTCTTTTTAATAGTTCTTCTTGGGCTCCAAGCTATTGCAAACCGTAGATCATACTCATAGGTGAAGACTATATGAATTCTAAGTAACGACGAGTAATATTCAGAAGGCTAGAAGACGTCAAATACAAACCATGCCATAGAGTATTGAAACTCTCAGAACAGGTACCATTAAAAACAACGATGCCATGACAAGATTGTTCTACGATGTAACGTCAAAGACACATAGGATTCTGAAGGCCAGAAGACGTCACGACCCAAGTTGTCATGGAACCAAAAAAAGTCATCTAAATAACTTTAAATAACTACACGCGTGGGGGGTCTGGGGGGTCTCCCCCCAGCTAGACGGGCACGCGGCGTGAGCCGCGTGACCGGCTAGTCACCCTTACTATACTACAGATGCTAATATAACGGTACGTGACGACCACTTTTCATTCCCAAACAACTTCTAACTGTGACTAACATCTAAGTCACCGAAATCTAACACGCCGAGTTTATGGAAATCCCCTAACGTATAACGACGGCTACGTTAGGGCCTTAAGTTTGGACCCCTAAAAACGTCGATACTTCGAGTGTAGAACTGCCATCGAAATCTAAGGTCGTGGTGTCCGAGGAAAATCGATAATATCGATTTATTGATTTTTGCCACTCTGTTTTATGAAATTTGCAAAATTACTCTCTGTTATTGTGCGCCAACGGCTGAATGAAATGCCACCAAATTGATAATAACTGTCATACTTGTAAAGCTCTTCAATATGGTAACATCAGAATTTCAAACTTTTGATCTACCGCAAAGTTGACTTTAGCGAATTTTTCGGAGACAGGGGGTTCAGCAGGGGTGTTTTCGACTCCGATTTCTTTGAAACTGCTACCATGCGTACCTCTTACAATTCTAAGAAATGCTTTTGTTTTGTTTTTGGAAATTTTGATCTATCGATTTTTTACGACGGTTTTCATGTAACCACCTTAATTTTTCGTCAAGCGCCATTTGAGAACGGTTCGACCGATTTCTTTGAAACTTCACTAATGAACATAACATAAGAAATAAACATGACTTTCAATTGGATAAAATCGATAATATCGATTTATCGATTAGTTATGAGAGGGGTCCAAAATGAAAAAGTCAGTTCTGAAATTTTCAAACTTGCTCGATTGCCACGATATCGAAGTAAGTGATATTACTAAACAAATAAAAAGTTCCCATCCAGGCGATTCATTTTATATCGACTTATCGATTTTTTATGATGTGTTTCAATTGACAGTAAGGATTTTGTGACCTCTGCCATTTGAGAACGACTCGACCAATTGTTATGAAACTCATGGAGTGTGTACATTACCAAAAATAAACAAGACTTTCAATTAGGTAAAATCAATAATATCGATTTATTGATTTTTTATGACCTACAATAAATTCGAGAAATATGTTACATTTTGCAACCTACTAAATAACTGTGAGCGTAGGGGGGTCTGGGGGGGTCTCCCCCCCAGGTAGACGGGCCCGCGGCGTCAGCCGCGGGACCGGCTAGTCACCCTTACTATACTATACATGCTAATATAACGGTACGGTACGGTACGGGACGGTACGACCATTTTTGATTCCCAAACAACTTCTAACCATGACCATCAATTATGTCACTAAAATTTAAGGTCGCGGTGTCTAAGGAAAATCAATGATATCGATTTATTGATTTTTTAGGGCCTTAAATTGGAGAGCGAAATTTCAGAGCTATTCCACCTGAAAGCCTGTCTTCTGAAGACAAATGTTTCTATCGATCACTTTTTGCCGGAAACGTTTCCGGAAACAGTTACATGAATTAGAAAAAAGTACAATTTTTTGCTACTTTCATTCCTCATACCGCCCATGTTGATGATATGACCGTGAAATTTTCGGCTGGTTGAACTCTCCAGAAGTCACTACTGTTGGCTCAATATCGTCAGGAATTTCGCAACTTCCTCAGGATTTGAGAAATTTCCGGAACTTTTTGGGATTTCCGAACTGTTTTAAAATGATCCTCATCTGTTCATATTGTGGCATAAGATGTGCCATGACCGACTGAGTATACATTTGCAATATGAAAGGTCAAAGATCAAGTATCGATTTTTGGTGATCTCCAGTATGAAACATAGTACCTCATAGATAAGACTACAAAAGAAGGTTCCTATTACCCATTTGTCTTCTAATTTTTATATTGCAGAAAATTGATTGTCAGGTACTTAACTTTATAAGCAATAATCATTATATCATATGACGGGTATTCTGTAAGCGTTCATAAAAATCAACAAAAAATGTCATTCATTTAGGTGGGGCGCATGTTCAAAATATGATTGATATTCTGAGATTTGTGTATCAGATGCGCATAAAAAATTAAAACATTTTGTACGAAACAGATTTTTGAATTTCTCAAAAATAATTTTTTAAGACGTTTTTTTTAGAAAAAAGTAAAACAGCCATCACCCTTACTATACTATACATGCTAATATAACGGTACGGTACGGTACGGGACGGTACGACCATTTTTGATTCCCAAACAACTTCTAACCATGACCATCAATTATGTCACTAAAATTTAAGGTCGCGGTGTCTAAGGAAAATCAATGATATCGATTTATTGATTTTTTAGGGCCTTAAATTGGAGAGCGAAATTTCAGAGCTATTCCACCTGAAAGCCTGTCTTCTGAAGACAAATGTTTCTATCGATCACTTTTTGCCGGAAACGTTTCCGGAAACAGTTACATGAATTAGAAAAAAGTACAATTTTTTGCTACTTTCATTCCTCATACCGCCCATGTTGATGATATGACCTTAAAATTTTTGGCTGGTTGAACTCTTCAGAAGCCGCTACTATTGGCTCAATATCGTCAGGAATTTCGCAACTTCCTCTGGATTTGAGAAATTTCCGGAACATTTTGGGATTTTCGAACTGTTTTAAAATGATCCTCATCTGTTCATATTGTGGCATAAGATGTGCCATGACCGACTGAGTATACATTTGCAATATGAAAGGTCAAAGATCAAGTATCGATTTTTGGTGATCTCCAGTATGAAACATAGTACCTCATAGATAAGACTACAAAAGAAGGTTCCTATTACCCATTTGTCTTCTAATTTTTATATTGCAGAAAATTGATTGTCAGGTACTTAACTTTATAAGCAATAATCATTATATCATATGACGGGTATTCTGTAAGCGTTCATAAAAATCAACAAAAAATGTCATTCATTTAGGTGGGGCGCATGTTCAAAATATGATTGATATTCTGAGATTTGTGTATCAGATGCGCATAAAAAATTAAAACATTTTGTACGAAACAGATTTTTGAATTTCTCAAAAATAATTTTTTAAGACGTTTTTTTTAGAAAAAAGTAAAACAGCCAAACTCATGCAGTATGCCCCAAATTTTGTCCATGGATGAAGGTCAATAGACCGGCAAATATTGTGAAAAATAAAGCAAAACCATTCAGCCGTTCTCGAGATATTCAAGTTTTAAAAGTCCAACCCGTACTATATACGGCGCAAATAGGCTCACTTTTAAGCTACCTCGGACTCAACATTTTCCCACGCCTCTCCTGACCGTCTAAATGATGGGAACGACTTGAAACTCATAGGACAGGACCAGTATTAGATAAAGATTGTACTGCCGAAACATTAAGGTCAAAGGTCAATTATTGATTTTTTTAGCGCATTGAATATGATTTCGGCCTAAGATTGCTATAGAAATAGATGTTACTTCAATGTTAGTGTCATTGTATTCCACTACTCATGAACAACTCAGAAAGTCAAACACGGGATACATTGGAGAAAAATGAACCAAGTTACAGTGGTTTTAACTTTCAAGATCAAACCATCAATTGATGACGTCACATACCAAGCATTTCACTAGCAAAAAAGTCAGGTTATCCGTAATAGCTTCGATACTTCGAGGTAAGAACTACCATAGAAATCTAAGGTCGTGGTGTCTGAGGAGAATCAATAATATCGATTTATTGATTTTTTATGACCTACATTAAATTCAAAAAATTGTTACATTTTACAAACTACTAAATAACTGTGAGCGTAGGGGGGTCTGGGGGGGTCTCCCCCCCCAGGTAGACGGGCCCGCGGCGTTAGCCGCGGGACCGGCTAGTCACCACCCTATACATAATCGTGTAAACTGACGTAACGTAACGGTACGTGACGGAAACTTTTCTTCATTCAGCACTAGCCAGTATGACCATCAATTATGTCACTAAAATCTAAGGTCGTGGTGTCTAAGGAAAATCAATGATATCGATTTATTGATTTTTAAGGCCTTAAGTTGAAGAGCGAATTTTCAGAGATACTGCACCTGAAAGCCTGTCTACTGAAGACGAAAGTTTCCATGGAAGGCTTTTTGCCGGAAACGTTTCCGGAAAGAGTTACATGAATTAGAAAAAAGTACAATTTTTTGCTACTTTCATTCCTCATACCGCGTATGTTGTAGATATGACCTTAAAATTTCTGGCCGGTTGAACTCTCCAGAAGTCCCTTCTATTGGCTCAGTGTCGTTGAAAATTTCGCAACTTCCTCCGGATTTGAGAAATTTCCGGAACTTTTTGAGATTTCCGAACTGTTTTAAAATGGTACTGACCTGTTAATATTGTGGCACAAGATGTGTCATGACCTACAGAGTATACATCTGCAATATGAAAGATCAAAGATCAAGTATCGATTTTTGCTGATCTCCGTTATGAAACGTAGTACCTCATAAATGAGGCTACAAAAGAAGGTTCCCATGAACTATATGTCTTCTAATTCCTACAGTGTATAGAGTTGATTGTCAGGTACTTTACTTTATAAGCAATACACATTATATCATATAATGGGTGTTCTGTGAGCGTTGATAAAAATCAACAAAAAAATTCATTCATTTTGGTGGGGCATATCTTCAAAATGTGATTGAATCTCTGAGATTTGTGTATAGGATGCGCATAAATAATTAAAACAATTTGTATGTAACAGATTTTCGAATTTCCCTTAAATAATTTTTTAAGACGGTTTTTTAGAAAAAAGTGAAACAGCCAAACTCATGCAGTATGACCCAAATTTCGTCCATAGACGGAGGGTAGAAGACCGGCAAATATTGTGAAAAATTAAGCAAAACCATTCAGCAGTTCTCGAGTTATTCAAGTTTTAAAAGTTCAACCCGTACTATATACGGCGCAAATAGGCTCACTTTTAAGCTACCTCGGACTTAACATTTTCCCACGCCTCTCCTGACCGTCTAAATGATCGGATCGACTTGAAACTTATAGGACAGGACCAGTATTGGATAAAAATTGTACTGCCAGAGCATTAAGGTCAAAGGTCAACTATTGATTTTTTTAGCGCATTAAATATGATTTTGGCCTAAAATTGCTATGAAAATAGATGTAACTTCAAATTTAGTGTCATTGTATTCCACTACTCATGAACAACTCAAAAAATTAAACACGGGATACATCGGAGCAAACTGAACCAAGTTACAGTAGTTTTAAGTTTCAAGATCAAACCATCAATTGATGACGTCACATACCAAGCATTTCACTAGCAAAAAAGTCAAGTTCTTTTTAATAGTTCCTCTTGGGCTCCAAGCTATTGCAAACCGTAGATCATACTCATAGGTGAAGACTATATGAATTCTAAGTAACGACGAGTAATATTCAGAATGTCAGAAGACGTCAAATACAAACAATGCCACAGAGTATTGAAACTCTCAGAACAAGTACCATTAGTGACAACGATGTCATGACGACAATGTTTCACGATGTAACGTCAACGACACATAGGATTCTGAAGGCCAGAAGACGTCACAACCCAAGTTGTCATGGAACCAAAAAAGTTAATCTAAATAACTCTAAATGACTACACGCGTGGGGGGTCTGGGGGGTCTCCCCCCAGCTAGACGGGCACGCGGCGTGAGCCGCGTGACCGGCTAGTTTTACCACCCTATACATAATCGTGTAAGGTCCCATAACGTGGAACCTCATGACATGATGACAAGATGCTCAATACGCCAAACCATGACAATGACTCCAAAGCGTTGCATTGCGCTTTTTTAGTTCGAAATATTTACAATTAGATTTTTAATGATCAAAAAACGATTTTCAAAACTCGCTTTTTTCACATTTTTCACCCATTCAACGTGTACGGATCTTCTACATCGGCGTTTGAGACAGAGTACTAAAATTTCCCTACTTGAATACAAATTCCCCTAAACTGCTACGTGTCGATGAATAAAGTTACTCTACCCCCGGGGAAATCTTGGTTTCTGGAAAAAAAAACTGTCTTTCCGGCGGAGAGCCTAACCATTATGACCAAAAATTGTGTCACCAAAATATAAGGTCGCCGTGTCCGAGGATTAGTCAAAATATTGATTTATTGATTTTTTATGATCTCAAATATCGGAACAAAATTTCAGAGTTATCTTCACAGAATGATCTACTATCAAATCTAAGACTTTCTGTCGAGGCGTTTTTGCCGGAAAAATTTCCAGAAACAGTTACAGCAATTACAAAAAAGTGTATTTCTCAGTTTTGCTTCGTTTTTTACACCGCCTACGTTGATGATATGGCTGTAAAACTTTGATCCAGGAGAAGTAGTCGAAATACTCACACATTCCCCACAGAGCGAATGCCGTCCGGTCTTGAAGGGGGAAGAAAGGTGAGATTTCCGGAACTGAATGGAATTTCCGAACTGTTTGAAAATGGTCCTGACTCGATCATATTGTGGTAAAAGGTGTGTTATGACTTACTGAGTATATATTTGCAATATGAAAGATCAAAGATGAAGTATCGATTTTTAGTGATCTCTATAATGAAACATTGTACCTCAAAAATGGTGCTACAAAATAGGGTTCTCATTAGTCGTTCTGCTCTTAATTGTAAGATAGGATAGACTCGATAGTAAGGTGTTCAGATTTAAAAGCAAACACATTTCATCTTCCATGACAAGTCCCCTGTAAGCGTTTATAATCATCAACAAAACATTTCATTCATTTCGGTGGGGCACATGTTCAAAATGTGATTATATCTCTGAGATTTGTGCATAAGATGCGCATAAAGAATTGAAACAGTTTGTATGTGACAGATTTTCGAATTTCTCAAAAATAATTTTTTAAAACGTTTTTTTAGAAAAAAAGTAGATATCGGGTAAGTACGTAAATCAACTGTTTGTCAATAATATAGTTTACTTATATTTTTGCCAATATCAAGTGAGTATTCTCAATACAATTCTACAATGAAAAAACCGATTTTTACAATTTGTGTTTTTCATTTTCTGATGACGTCATCAAACAGTTGGAAAATCGAAAAAATTGCATAACTCCAAGAAGCATTTAGCTATTATAACCAAACTTGGTAAGTAACTTTCTACTCTGGATCTCCAACTTTTCATCGAAACACGAGACAGATTGCTTCACGGGAAAGTGGTTTTTCTGACCTCTGGCATTACCACCCTATACATAATCGTGTAAGGTCCCATAATCGTGTAAACTGACGTAACGGTACGGTACGTAACGGTACGGTCGCCTGTTGAACGATCAGCACTAACTAGCATGACCATCAATTGTGTCACTAAAATCTAAGGTAGCGGTGTCTAAGGAAAATCAATGCTATCGATTTATTGATTTTTTAAGGCCTTAAGTAGGAGAGTGAAATTTCGGAGATACTCCACATGAAAGCCTGTACTCTGAAGACAAATGTTTCCATTGAGCGCTTTTTGCCGGAAACGTTTCCGGAAAGAGTTACATGAATTAGAAAAAAGTATAATTTTTTGCTACTTTCATTCCTCATACCGCGTATGTTGTAGATATGACCTTAAAATTTCTGGCTGGTTGAACTCTCCAGAAGTCCCTTCTATTGGCTCAGTATCGTTGAAAATTTCTCAATATCCTCCGGATTTGAGAAATTTCCGGAACATTTTGAGATTTCCGAACTGTTTTAAAATGGTCCTCATCTGTTCATATTGTGACACAAGACGTGTCAAGACCTACTGAGTATACACTCGCAATATGAGAGATCAAAGATCAAGTATCGATTTTTGGTGATCTCCGTTATGAAACGTAGTACCTCATAAATGAGGCTACAAAAGAAGGTTCCCATCAACTATTTGTCTTCTAATTTTCACAGTGTATAGAGTTGATTGTCAGGTACTCAACTTTATAAGTAATAAACATTATCGCATATAACGGGTGTTCTGTAAGCGTCGCTAAAAATCAACAAAAAATTTCATTCATTTTGGTGGGGCACATGTTCAAAAAGTGATTGAATCTTTGAGATTTGTGTATAAGATGCGCATAGAGAATTAAAACAATTTGTATGTGACAGATTTTTGAATTTCACAAAAATAATTTTTTAAAACGTTTTTTTAGAAAAAAGTGAAACAGCCAAACTCATGCAGTATGACCCAAATTTTGTCCATAGACGAAGGTCAATAGACCGGCAAACATTGTGAAAAATTAAGCAAAACCATTAAGCCGTTCTCGAGTTATTCATGTTTTAAAAGTTCAACCCGTACTATATACGGCGCAAATAGGCTCACTTTTAAGCTACCTCGGACTCGATATTTTCCCACGCTTCTCCTGACCGTCTAAATGATCGGAATGACTTAAAACTCATAGGGCAGGACCAGTATTGGATGAAGATTGTACTGCCAGAGCATTAAGTTCAAAGGTCAATTATTGATTTTTTTAGCGCATTAAATATGATTTTGGCCTAAAATTGCTATGGAGATAGATAAAATTACTAGCTTAATGTCATTGTATTCCACTACTCATGAACAACTCAAAAAATCAAACACGGGATACATCGGAGCAAACTGAACCAAGTTACAGTAGTTTTAAGTTTCAAGATCAAACCATCAATTGATGACGTCACATACCAAGCATTTCACTAGCAAAAAAGTCAAGTTCTTTTTAATAGTTCCTATTGGGCTCCAAGCCCTTGCAAACCGTAGATCATACTCATAGGTGAAGATATGAATTCTAAGTAACGGCGAGTAATATTCAGAATGTCAGAAGACGTCAGAAATGAACTTCGTTCAAGCTTTCTGAAACTCTCAGAACAAGTAGGAAATAGTCCAAAAATGTTACGATTACATTGTTCCACGAAGTGACGATCACGTCAGATAAGATTCTGAAGGCCAGAAGACGTCAAGTCGTCAAACTACTCGAAGCTGTTTGAAACGTTCAAAAAAAAAGTAAGTAATGTGGTAACAACTTCAAATAAAAGCGCAAAACATAGCTAACATGCACGCTAGACGGGCACGCGGCGTGAGCCGCGTGACCGGCTAGTCACCACCCTATAGATAATCGTGCTAAATGACGTGACGGTACGGGACGGTAACTTTTGTTCGATAACGACTAACCAGTATGACCATCAATTATGTCACTAAAATCTAAGGTCGTGGTGTCTAAGGAAAATCAATGCTATCGATTTATTGATTTTTTAAGGCCTTAAGATGGAGAGCGAAATTTCGGAGATACTCCACATGAAAGCCTGTATTCTGAAGCCAAATGTTTCCATCGAGCGCTTTTTGCCGGAAACGTTTCCGGAAACAGTTACATGAATTAGAAAAAAGTATAATTTTTTGCTACTTTCATTCCTCATACCGCGCATGTTGTAGATATGACCGTAAAATTTCTGGCTGGTTGAACTCTCCAGAAGTCCCTTCTATTGGCTCAATATCGTGGAAAATTTCGCAACTTCCTCCGGATTTGAGAAATTGCCGGAACTTTTTGAGATTTCCGAACTGTTTTAAATTGGTCCTCATCTGTTCATATTGTGATACAAGGTGTGTCATGACCTACTGAGTATACATTTGCAATATAAAAGTTCAAAGATGAAGTATCGATTTTTGGTGATCTCCGTTATGAAACATAGTACCTCATAAATGAGGCTACAAAAGAAGGTTCCCATCAATTATTTGTCTTTATATTTCTATGCTGTATAGAATTGATTGTTAGGTACTTAACTTTATAAGCAATAAACATTATATTATATGACTGGTGTTCTGTAAGCGTTGATAAAAATCAACAAAAAATTTCATTCATTTTGGTGGGGCACATGTTCAAAATGTGATTGAATCTCTGAGATTTGTGTATAAGATGCGCATAACGAATTAAAACAATTTGTATGTGACAGATTTTTGAATTTCTCAAAAATAATTTTTTAAGACGTTTTTTTAGAAAAAAGTGAAACAGCCAAATTCATGCAGTATGACCCAAATTTTGTCCATAGACGAAGGTCAATAGACCGGCAAATATTGTAGAAAATTAAGCAAAACCATTCAGCCGTTCTCGAGTTATTCAAGTTTTAAAAGTCCAACCCGTACTATATACGGCGCAAATAGGCTCACTTTTAAGCTACCTCGGACTCAACATTTTCCCACGCCTCTCCTGACCGTCTAAATGATGGGAACGACTTGAAACTCATAGGACAGGACCAGTATTGGATAAAGATTGTACTGCCAGAGCATTAAGGTCAAAGATCAACTATTGATTTTTTTAGCGCAGTAAATATGATTTTGGCCTAAAATTGCTATGGAGATAGATAAAATCACAAGCTTAGTGTCATTGTATTCCACTATTTATGAACAACGTAAAAAGTCAAACACGGGATACATCGGAGAAAAATGAACCAAGTTACAGTAGTTTTAAGTTTCAAGATCAAACCATCAATTGATGACGTCACATACCAAGCATTTCACTAGCAAAAAAGTCAAGTTCTTTTTAATAGTTCCTCTTGGGCTCCAAGCTATTGCACACCGTAGATCATACTCATAGGTGAAGACTATATGAATTCTAAGTAACGACGAGTAATATTCAGAAGGCTAGAAGACGTCAAATACAAACAATGCCATAGAGTATTGAAACTCTCAGAACAAGTACCATTAGTGACAAAGATGTCATGACGACAATGTTTCACGATGTAACGTCGAAGACACATAGGATTCTGAAGGCCAGAAGACGTCACAACCCAAGTTGTCATGGAACCAAAAAAGTTTATCTAAATAACTTGAAATGACTACACGCGTGGGGGGTCTGGGGGGTCTCCCCCCAGCTAGACGGGCACGCGGCGTGAGCCGCGTGACCGGCTTCACCACCCTATACATAACTCGACTAAATGACGTGACGGTACGGGACGGTAACTTTTCTTCATTCAGCTCTAACCAGTATGACCATCAATTATGTCACTAAAATCTAAGGTCGTGGTGTCTAAGGAAAATCAATGCTATCGATTTATTGATTTTTTAAGGCCTTAAGATGGAGAGCGAAATTTCGGAGATACTCCACATGAAAGCCTGTATTCTGAAGCCAAATGTTTCCATCGAGCGCTTTTTGCCGGAAACGTTTCCGGAAACAGTTACATGAATTAGAAAAAAGTATAATTTTTTGCTACTTTCATTCCTCATACCGCGTATGTTGTAGATATGACCGTAAAATTTCTGGCTGGTTGAACTCTCCAGAAGTCCCTTCTATTGGCTCAATATCGTGGAAAATTTCGCAACTTCCTCCGGATTTGAGAAATTGCCGGAACTTTTTGAGATTTCCGAACTGTTTTAAATTGGTCCTCATCTGTTCATATTGTGATACAAGGTGTGTCATGACCTACTGAGTATACAATTGCAATATAAAAGTTCAAAGATGAAGTATCGATTTTTGGTGATCTCCGTTATGAAACGTAGTACCTCATAAATGAGGCTACAAAAGAAGGTTCCCATCAATTATTTGTCTTCATATTTCTATGCTGTATAGAATTGATTGTTAGGTACTTAACTTTATAAGCAATAAACATTATATTATATGACTGGTGTTCTGTAAGCGTTGATAAAAATCAACAAAAAATTTCATTCATTTTGGTGGGGCACATGTTCAAAATGTGATTGAATCTCTGAGATTTGTGTATAAGATGCGCATAACAAATTAGAACAATTTGTATGTGACAGATTTTTGAATTTCTCAAAAATAATTTTTTAAGACGTTTTTTTAGAAAAAAGTGAAACAGCCAAATTCATGCAGTATGACCCAAATTTTGTCCATAGACGAAGGTCAATAGACCGGCAAATATTGTAGAAAATTAAGCAAAACCATTCAGCCGTTCTCGAGTTATTCAAGTTTTAAAAGTCGAACCCGTACTATATACGGCGCAAATAGGCTCACTTTTAAGCTACCTCGGACTCAACATTTTCCCACGCCTCTCCTGACCGTCTAAATGATCGGAACGACTTGAAACTCATAGGACAGGACCAGTATTGAATAAAGATTGTACTGCCAGAGCATTAAGGTCAAAGGTCAACTATTGATTTTTTTAGCGCAATAAATACGATTTTGGCCTAAAATTGCTATGGAAATAGATGTAACTTCAAACTTAGTGTCTTTGTATTCCACTACTGATGAACAACTCAAAAAATCAAACACGGGATACATCGGAGAAAAATGAACCAATTTACAGTAGTTTTAAGTTTCAAGATCAAACCATCAATTGATGACGTCACATACCAAGCATTTCACTAGCAAAAAAGTCAAGTTCTTTTTAATAGTTCTTCTTGGGCTCCAAGCTATTGCAAACCGTAGATCATACTCATAGGTGAAGACTATATGAATTCTAAGTTACGACGAGTAATATTCAGAAGGCTAGAAGACGTCAAATACAAACCATGCCATAGAGTATTGAAACTCTCAGAACAGGTACCATTAGTGACAACGATGCCATGACAAGATTGTTCTACGATGTAACGTCAAAGACACATAGGATTCTGAAGGCCAGAAGACGTCACGACCCAAGTTGTCATGGAACCAAAAAAAGTCATCTAAATAACTTTAAATAACTACACGCGTGGGGGGTCTGGGGGGTCTCCCCCCAGCTAGACGGGCACGCGGCGTGAGCCGCGTGACCGGCTAGTCACCACCCTATACATAATCGTGTATAATGACGTGACGGTACGGTACGTAACGGGACGGTAACTTTTCAGAGATAACGACTAACCAGTATGACCATCAATTATGTCAATAAAATCTAAGGTAGTGGTGTCTAAGGAAAATCAATGCTATCGATTTATTGATTTTTTAAGGCCTTAAGATGGAGAGCGAATTTTCGGAGATACTCCACATGAAAGCCTGTATTCTGAAGCCAAATGTTTCCATCGAGCGCTTTTTGCCGGAAACGTTTCCGGAAACAGTTACATGAATTAGAAAAAAAATATAATTTTTTGCTACTTTCATTCCTCATACCGCGTATGTTGTAGATATGACCTTAAAATTTCTGGCTGGTTGAACTCTCCAGAAGTCCCTTCTATTGGCTCAATATCGTCAAGAATTTCGCAACTTCCTCCGGATTTGAGAAATTTCCGGAACTTTTCGAGATTTCCGAACTGTTTTAAAATGGTCCTCATCTGTTCATATTGTGAGACAAGATGTGTCAAGACCTACTGAGTGTACATATGCAATATGGAAGATCAAAGATCAAGTATCGATTTTTGGTGATCTCCGTTATGAAATGTAGTACCTCATAAAATAGGTTACAAAAGAAGGTTCCCATGAATCATTTGTCTTCTTATTTCTATAGTGTATAGAGTTGATTGTCAGGTACTCAACTTTATAAGCAATAAACATTCTATCATGTGATGGGTGTTCTGTGAGCGTTGATAAAAGTTAACAGAAAATTTCATTCATTTTGGTGGGGCACATGTTCAAAATGTGATTGAATCTCTGAGATTTGTGTATAAGATGCGCATAAAGAATTGAAAAAGTTTGTATGTGACAGATTTTTGAATTTCTCGAAAATAATTTTTTAAGACGTTTTTTTAGAAAAAAGTGAAACAGCCAAACTCATGCAGTATGACCCAAATTTTGTCCATAGACGAAGGTCAATAGACCGGCAAATACTGTAAAGAATAAAGCAAAACCATTCAGCCGTTCTCGAGTTATTCAAGTTTTAAAAGTCGAACCCGTACTATATACGGCGCAAATAGGCTCACTTTTAAGCTACCTCGGACTCAACATTTTCCCACGCCTCTCCTGATTGTCTAAATGATCGGAACGACTTGAAACATATAGGACAGGATCAGTATTGAATAAAGATTATACTGCCAAAGCATTAAGTTCAAAGGTCAACTATTGATTTTTTCAGCGCAATAAATACGATTTTGGCCTAAAATTGCTATGGAAATAGATGAAACTTCAAACTTAGTGTCATTGTATTCCACTACTCATGAACAACTCAAAAAATCAAACACGGGATACATCGGAAAAAAATGAACCAAGTTACAGTAGTTTTAAGTTTCAAGATCAAACCATCAATTGATGACGTCACATACCAAGCATTTCACTAGCAAAAAAGTCAAGTTCTTTTTAATAGTTCCTCTTGGGCTCCAAGCTATTGCAAACCGTAGATCATACTCATAGATGAAGACTATATGAATTCTAAGTAACGACGAGTAATATTCAGAAGGCTAGAAGACGTCAAATACAAACAATGTCATAGAGTATTGAAACTCACAGAACAAGTACCATTAGTGACAAAGATGTCATAACGACAATGTTTCACGATGTAACGTCAACGACACATATAATTCTGAAGGCCAGAAGACGTCACAACCCAAGTTGTATGGAACCAAAAAAGTTAATCTAAATAACTCTAAATGACTACACGCGTGGGGGGTCTGGGGGGTCTCCCCCCAGCTAGACGGGCACGCGGCGTGAGCCGCGTGACCGGCTAGTCACCCTTACTATACTACAGATGCTAATATAACGGTACGGTACGGTACGGTACGGTACTTGACGACCATTTTTGATTGCCAAACAACTTCTAACCATGACTAACATCTAAGTCACCAAAATCTAACATCGCGGTGTCTAAGGATTTTCTCTAACGTAGCTCCCTTCGTACGTTAGGGCCTTAAGTTTGGACCCCTAAAAACGTCGATACTATGAGTGTAGAACTACCATCAAAATCTAAAATCGTGGTGTCTGAGGAAAATCGATAATATCGATTTATTGATTTTTGCCACTCGTATTTATGGACATTGTCAAAATTTCTTTGTGTTATTGTACGCAAACGGCTGAATGAAACGCTACCTAACTGATAACAACTATTCTACTTGTCAAGTTGTTCAATATGGTAACATCAGATTTTCAAACTTTTGATCTACCGCAAAGTTGACTTTAGCAAATTTTCGGAGACAGGGGGTTCAGCAGGGGTGTTTTCGACTCCGATTTCGCTGAAACTTCTATCATGAGTACCTTATTCAATTCTAAGAAAGACCTATTTTTTGTTTGTCGATCTTTTGATCTATTGATTTTTTATGGACATTTTCATGTAACCACCTTGATTTTTCGTCGAGTGCCATTTGAGAACTACTCGACCAATTGTCATGAGACTTATAGAGTGTATATAACATCAAAAATAAACATGACTTTTAATTAGGTAAAATTGATAATATCGATTTATTGATTTTTTATGACCTACATTAAATTCAAAAATTTTTTACATTTTGCAACTTGATAAATAACTGTGAGCGTAGGGGGGTCTGGGGGGGTCTCCCCCCCAGGTAGACGGGCCCGCGGCGTCAGCCGCGGGACCGGCTAGTCACCACTCCTATAACACACATCATATGGATATGTAACGTATGTACCTTTAGCATGACCAGATATCATTCTATAGTCCATAAGACTCATATACATGAGCAATTCATGTATAACTTTTTATAGCTCAAGATGTCCACTATCTGATTTTTAAACACCTAAAATGTCAATTTCAGCGTTTTTTCAACATAGTATTTCTCCAACTTATCATTGAAAGATCTTCTACAATCGTGGTGAGATCCAAGTACTCTCGAGTGGCTCTCTATAATAGCTCAGTCTGGAACTGTATCTCATCGATGAATAGAATTATCCGACATTCAAAAAAAAGTGAGCCATGTATGGAATCGAGGGAAAACAACACTCCGATTTTGATCATTTTGTAATGAACGTATGACTCTATACTCAGTGAGTCTTTTGACCCAATATTGAATTCGATTTCGCCTTACCCGATTTTTAATGACTTATTTTGTGAAAAAACCCTATTTTTCTGGTGTCTGTCCTGACTTAATGGCTGAATGAATTTGGATCAAACTTCGAGAGGACATTAGACTCAAAAAATAAAAGTGACTTTCAATTGAAAAAAAATCAATATATCGATTTATTGACTCGCTATGAGATCGTCGTTTTAGGGGTTGGTGACGCTTTTTTGACTCCGAATCGTCTGAAAATTGTATCATAAGTACAAACAAGTGTTCTAACAAATTACCCCCAGTGCCAGTTGACCAAATTAATTTATCGACTTTTTGTGACTTGTAATATGACCCCTACTCCGATTTCACCTATCTGTAACTGGCCAATGATTCAGTCGAAATCTGTGTACTTCCTAACATCAATACAACTTGGATGGGAAACAAAGTTGATGATTATAGAAAATCGATATATTGATCTACGGCGAAGTTGACTTTAGCGAAAATCTGGAGACAGGGGTATCATCAGGGGTATTTTCGTCTCCGATTACTCTGAAATTGTTACCACGTGTACCTCCCTCAATTCTAAGAAAATCCTTTTTTTTGTTTCTCGATCTTTTGATCTATTGACTTTTTATGAAGGTTTAAACAAAAACGTCATAATTTTTCGATGAACGCCATTCAAGAACGACTGTATCAATTCTTATGGAACTACAGTAGTGCATACACCATAAGAAACTAACAAACTTTCAATTGTGAAAAAATCAATAATATTGATTTATTGATTAGTTATGGACGAATTTCGTTTCTCGAAATCGGCTCCACAACTTTTTTTCTCATTCTCAGAATCTGTTTCGTTAGTCATGAGAGTAAACTACCCCAAAAAAGATTGGTAGAAAATGCTTTCTTTCTGAGAAATATCGATTTTTCAAATTTGCAAAACGTTGAAAAAGAGGTGAACAAGTACAGTTATTTGAATGTAATGACCGTTTGTTTAACATGTCACTAAATTGTATCCATCAAGCCCTGCTCAGATGTGAAAGAAATTCAGAAAAATATTCTGTGGTTCGCGAGTAATACGTTATTAAATATCACTCAAAAACCGATGACGTCACACTCATATCTTGAAAACGTGTCAATAATATTGGTTCATTTTATTTTTCCTGGATTAAGGAGAACCTATCCTTCACAATGGCACTTTGAAAAATATCGTATATTTTTTTTCGAAATCTTGATGACGTCATCAATTTTGAATGACTTACAATAACTCGGGTACGAAATGAGGAATTCGCACCAAACTTGGCCACGGTCTTATTATTGTCAAAATAAAGGTTTGTGGAAAACGAGAAATGGAGCGCACCACTGGAAAGTGCTTATTTAGCAAAACAGAGTCACCACTCCTATAACACACATCATATGGATATGTAACGTATGTACCTTTAGCATGACCAGATATCATTCTATAGTCCATAAGACTCATATACATGAGCAATTCATGTATAACTTTTTATAGCTCAAGATGTCCACTATCTGATTTTTAAACACCTAAAATGTCAATTTCAGCGTTTTTTCAACATAGTATTTCTCCAACTTATCATTGAAAGATCTTCTACAATCGTGGTGAGATCCAAGTACTCTCGAGTGGCTCTCTATAATAGCTCAGTCTGGAACTGTATCTCATCGATGAATAGAATTATCCGACATTCAAAAAAAAGTGAGCCATGTATGGAATCGAGGGAAAACAACACTCCGATTTTGATCATTTTGTAATGAACGTATGACTCTATACTCAGTGAGTCTTTTGACCCAATATTGAATTCGATTTCGCCTTACCCGATTTTTAATGACTTATTTTGTGAAAAAACCCTATTTTTCTGGTGTCTGTCCTGACTTAATGGCTGAATGAATTTGGATCAAACTTCGAGAGGACATTAGACTCAAAAAATAAAAGTGACTTTCAATTGAAAAAAAATCAATATATCGATTTATTGACTCGCTATGAGATCGTCGTTTTAGGGGTTGGTGACGCTTTTTTGACTCCGAATCGTCTGAAAATTGTATCATAAGTACAAACAAGTGTTCTAACAAATTACCCCCAGTGCCAGTTGACCAAATTAATTTATCGACTTTTTGTGACTTGTAATATGACCCCTACTCCGATTTCACCTATCTGTAACTGGCCAATGATTCAGTCGAAATCTGTGTACTTCCTAACATCAATACAACTTGGATGGGAAACAAAGTTGATGATTATAGAAAATCGATATATTGATCTACGGCGAAGTTGACTTTAGCGAAAATCTGGAGACAGGGGTATCATCAGGGGTATTTTCGTCTCCGATTACTCTGAAATTGTTACCACGTGTACCTCCCTCAATTCTAAGAAAATCCTTTTTTTTTGTTTCTCGATCTTTTGATCTATTGACTTTTTATGAAGGTTTAAACAAAAACGTCATAATTTTTCGATGAACGCCATTCAAGAACGACTGTATCAATTCTTATGGAACTACAGTAGTGCATACACCATAAGAAACTAACAAACTTTCAATTGTGAAAAAATCAATAATATTGACTTATTGATTAGTTATGGACGAGTTTCGTTTCTCGAAATCGGCTCCACAACTTTTTTTCTCATTCTCAGAATCTGTTTCGTTAGTCATGAGAGTAAACTACCCCAAAAAAGATTGGTAGAAAATGCTTTCTTTCTGAGAAATATCGATTTTTCAAATTTGCAAAACGTTGAAAAAGAGGTGAACAAGTACAGTTATTTGAATGTAATGACCGTTTGTTTAACATGTCACTAAATTGTATCCATCAAGCCCTGCTCAGATGTGAAAGAAATTCAGAAAAATATTCTGTGGTTCGCGAGTAATACGTTATTAAATATCACTCAAAAACCGATGACGTCACACTCATATCTTGAAAACGTGTCAATAATATTGGTTCATTTTATTTTTCCTGGATTAAGGAGAACCTATCCTTCACAATGGCACTTTGAAAAATATCGTATATTTTTTTTCGAAATCTTGATGACGTCATCAATTTTGAATGACTTACAATAACTCGGGTACGAAATGAGGAATTCGCACCAAACTTGGCCACGGTCTTATTATTGTCAAAATAAAGGTTTGTGGAAAACGAGAAATGGAGCGCACCACTGGAAAGTGCTTATTTAGCAAAACAGAGTCACCCTTACTATACTACAGATGCTAATATAACGGTACGGTACGGTACGGTACGGTACTTGACGACCATTTTTGATTGCCAAACAACTTCTAACCATGACTAACATCTAAGTCACCAAAATCTAACATCGCGGTGTCTAAGGATTTTCTCTAACGTAGCTCCCTTCGTACGTTAGGGCCTTAAGTTTGGACCCCTAAAAACGTCGATACTATGAGTGTAGAACTACCATCAAAATCTAAAATCGTGGTGTCATGAGATCGTCGTTTTAGGGGTTGGTGACGCTTTTTTGACTCCGAATCGTCTGAAAATTGTATCATAAGTACAAACAAGTGTTCTAACAAATTACCCCCAGTGCCAGTTGACCAAATTAATTTATCGACTTTTTGTGACTTGTAATATGACCCCTACTCCGATTTCACCTATCTGTAACTGGCCAATGATTCAGTCGAAATCTGTGTACTTCCTAACATCAATACAACTTGGATGGGAAACAAAGTTGATGATTATAGAAAATCGATATATTGATCTACGGCGAAGTTGACTTTAGCGAAAATCTGGAGACAGGGGTATCATCAGGGGTATTTTCGTCTCCGATTACTCTGAAATTGTTACCACGTGTACCTCCCTCAATTCTAAGAAAATCCTTTTTTTTGTTTCTCGATCTTTTGATCTATTGACTTTTTATGAAGGTTTAAACAAAAACGTCATAATTTTTCGATGAACGCCATTCAAGAACGACTGTATCAATTCTTATGGAACTACAGTAGTGCATACACCATAAGAAACTAACAAACTTTCAATTGTGAAAAAATCAATAATATTGATTTATTGATTAGTTATGGACGAATTTCGTTTCTCGAAATCGGCTCCACAACTTTTTTTCTCATTCTCAGAATCTATTTCGTTAGTCATGAGAGTAAACTACCCCAAAAAAGATTGGTAGAAAATGCTTTCTTTCTGAGAAATATCGATTTTTCAAATTTGCAAAACGTTGAAAAAGAGGTGAACAAGTACAGTTATTTGAATGTAATGACCGTTTGTTTAACATGTCACTAAATTGTATCCATCAAGCCCTGCTCAGATGTGAAAGAAATTCAGAAAAATATTCTGTGGTTCGCGAGTAATACGTTATTAAATATCACTCAAAAACCGATGACGTCACACTCATATCTTGAAAACGTGTCAATAATATTGGTTCATTTTATTTTTCCTGGATTAAGGAGAACCTATCCTTCACAATGGCACTTTGAAAAATATCGTATATTTTTTTTCGAAATCTTGATGACGTCATCAATTTTGAATGACTTACAATAACTCGGGTACGAAATGAGGAATTCGCACCAAACTTGGCCACGGTCTTATTATTGTCAAAATAAAGGTTTGTGGAAAACGAGAAATGGAGCGCACCACTGGAAAGTGCTTATTTAGCAAAACAGAGTCACCACTCCTATAACACACATCATATGGATATGTAACGTATGTACCTTTAGCATGACCAGATATCATTCTATAGTCCATAAGACTCATATACATGAGCAATTCATGTATAACTTTTTATAGCTCAAGATGTCCACTATCTGATTTTTAAACACCTAAAATGTCAATTTCAGCGTTTTTTCAACATAGTATTTCTCCAACTTATCATTGAAAGATCTTCTACAATCGTGGTGAGATCCAAGTACTCTCGAGTGGCTCTCTATAATAGCTCAGTCTGGAACTGTATCTCATCGATGAATAGAATTATCCGACATTCAAAAAAAAGTGAGCCATGTATGGAATCGAGGGAAAACAACACTCCGATTTTGATCATTTTGTAATGAACGTATGACTCTATACTCAGTGAGTCTTTTGACCCAATATTGAATTCGATTTCGCCTTACCCGATTTTTAATGACTTATTTTGTGAAAAAACCCTATTTTTCTGGTGTCTGTCCTGACTTAATGGCTGAATGAATTTGGATCAAACTTCGAGAGGACATTAGACTCAAAAAATAAAAGTGACTTTCAATTGAAAAAAAATCAATATATCGATTTATTGACTCGCTATGAGATCGTCGTTTTAGGGGTTGGTGACGCTTTTTTGACTCCGAATCGTCTGAAAATTGTATCATAAGTACAAACAAGTGTTCTAACAAATTACCCCCAGTGCCAGTTGACCAAATTAATTTATCGACTTTTTGTGACTTGTAATATGACCCCTACTCCGATTTCACCTATCTGTAACTGGCCAATGATTCAGTCGAAATCTGTGTACTTCCTAACATCAATACAACTTGGATGGGAAACAAAGTTGATGATTATAGAAAATCGATATATTGATCTACGGCGAAGTTGACTTTAGCGAAAATCTGGAGACAGGGGTATCATCAGGGGTATTTTCGTCTCCGATTACTCTGAAATTGTTACCACGTGTACCTCCCTCAATTCTAAGAAAATCATTTTTTTTGTTTCTCGATCTTTTGATCTATTGACTTTTTATGAAGGTTTAAACAAAAACGTCATAATTTTTCGATGAACGCCATTCAAGAACGACTGTATCAATTCTTATGGAACTACAGTAGTGCATACACCATAAGAAACTAACAAACTTTCAATTGTGAAAAAATCAATAATATTGATTTATTGATTAGTTATGGACGAATTTCGTTTCTCGAAATCGGCTCCACAACTTTTTTTCTCATTCTCAGAATCTGTTTCGTTAGTCATGAGAGTAAACTACCCCAAAAAAGATTGGTAGAAAATGCTTTCTTTCTGAGAAATATCGATTTTTCAAATTTGCAAAACGTTGAAAAAGAGGTGAACAAGTACAGTTATTTGAATGTAATGACCGTTTGTTTAACATGTCACTGAATTGTATCCATCAAGCCCTGCTCAGATGTGAAAGAAATTCAGAAAAATATTCTGTGGTTCGCGAGTAATACGTTATTAAATATCACTCAAAAACCGATGACGTCACACTCATATCTTGAAAACGTGTCAATAATATTGGTTCATTTTATTTTTCCTGGATTAAGGAGAACCTATCCTTCACAATGGCACTTTGAAAAATATCGTATATTTTTTTTCGAAATCTTGATGACGTCATCAATTTTGAATGACTTACAATAACTCGGGTACGAAATGAGGAATTCGCACCAAACTTGGCCACGGTCTTATTATTGTCAAAATAAAGGTTTGTGGAAAACGAGAAATGGAGCGCACCACTGGAAAGTGCTTATTTAGCAAAACAGAGTCACCACTCCTATAACACACATCATATGGATATGTAACGTATGTACCTTTAGCATGACCAGATATCATTCTATAGTCCATAAGACTCATATACATGAGCAATTCATGTATAACTTTTTATAGCTCAAGATGTCCACTATCTGATTTTTAAACACCTAAAATGTCAATTTCAGCGTTTTTTCAACATAGTATTTCTCCAACTTATCATTGAAAGATCTTCTACAATCGTGGTGAGATCCAAGTACTCTCGAGTGGCTCTCTATAATAGCTCAGTCTGGAACTGTATCTCATCGATGAATAGAATTATCCGACATTCAAAAAAAAGTGAGCCATGTATGGAATCGAGGGAAAACAACACTCCGATTTTGATCATTTTGTAATGAACGTATGACTCTATACTCAGTGAGTCTTTTGACCCAATATTGAATTCGATTTCGCCTTACCCGATTTTTAATGACTTATTTTGTGAAAAAACCCTATTTTTCTGGTGTCTGTCCTGACTTAATGGCTGAATGAATTTGGATCAAACTTCGAGAGGACATTAGACTCAAAAAATAAAAGTGACTTTCAATTGAAAAAAAATCAATATATCGATTTATTGACTCGCTATGAGATCGTCGTTTTAGGGGTTGGTGACGCTTTTTTGACTCCGAATCGTCTGAAAATTGTATCATAAGTACAAACAAGTGTTCTAACAAATTACCCCCAGTGCCAGTTGACCAAATTAATTTATCGACTTTTTGTGACTTGTAATATGACCCCTACTCCGATTTCACCTATCTGTAACTGGCCAATGATTCAGTCGAAATCTGTGTACTTCCTAACATCAATACAACTTGGATGGGAAACAAAGTTGATGATTATAGAAAATCGATATATTGATCTACGGCGAAGTTGACTTTAGCGAAAATCTGGAGACAGGGGTATCATCAGGGGTATTTTCGTCTCCGATTACTCTGAAATTGTTACCACGTGTACCTCCCTCAATTCTAAGAAAATCATTTTTTTTTTGTTTCTCGATCTTTTGATCTATTGACTTTTTATGAAGGTTTAAACAAAAACGTCATAATTTTTCGATGAACGCCATTCAAGAACGACTGTATCAATTCTTATGGAACTACAGTAGTGCATACACCATAAGAAACTAACAAACTTTCAATTGTGAAAAAATCAATAATATTGATTTATTGATTAGTTATGGACGAATTTCGTTTCTCGAAATCGGCTCCACAACTTTTTTTCTCATTCTCAGAATCTGTTTCGTTAGTCATGAGAGTAAACTACCCCAAAAAAGATTGGTAGAAAATGCTTTCTTTCTGAGAAATATCGATTTTTCAAATTTGCAAAACGTTGAAAAAGAGGTGAACAAGTACAGTTATTTGAATGTAATGACCGTTTGTTTAACATGTCACTAAATTGTATCCATCAAGCCCTGCTCAGATGTGAAAGAAATTCAGAAAAATATTCTGTGGTTCGCGAGTAATACGTTATTAAATATCACTCAAAAACCGATGACGTCACACTCATATCTTGAAAACGTGTCAATAATATTGGTTCATTTTATTTTTCCTGGATTAAGGAGAACCTATCCTTCACAATGGCACTTTGAAAAATATCGTATATTTTTTTTCGAAATCTTGATGACGTCATCAATTTTGAATGACTTACAATAACTCGGGTACGAAATGAGGAATTCGCACCAAACTTGGCCACGGTCTTATTATTGTCAAAATAAAGGTTTGTGGAAAACGAGAAATGGAGCGCACCACTGGAAAGTGCTTATTTAGCAAAACAGAGTCACCCTTACTATACTACAGATGCTAATATAACGGTACGGTACGGTACGGTACGGTACTTGACGACCATTTTTGATTGCCAAACAACTTCTAACCATGACTAACATCTAAGTCACCAAAATCTAACATCGCGGTGTCTAAGGATTTTCTCTAACGTAGCTCCCTTCGTACGTTAGGGCCTTAAGTTTGGACCCCTAAAAACGTCGATACTATGAGTGTAGAACTACCATCAAAATCTAAAATCGTGGTGTCTGAGGAAAATCGATAATATCGATTTATTGATTTTTGCCACTCGTATTTATGGACATTGTCAAAATTTCTTTGTGTTATTGTACGCAAACGGCTGAATGAAACGCTACCTAACTGATAACAACTATTCTACTTGTCAAGTTGTTCAATATGGTAACATCAGATTTTCAAACTTTTGATCTACCGCAAAGTTGACTTTAGCAAATTTTCGGAGACAGGGGGTTCAGCAGGGGTGTTTTCGACTCCGATTTCGCTGAAACTTCTATCATGAGTACCTTATTCAATTCTAAGAAAGACCTATTTTTTGTTTGTCGATCTTTTGATCTATTGATTTTTTATGGACATTTTCATGTAACCACCTTGATTTTTCGTCGAGTGCCATTTGAGAACTACTCGACCAATTGTCATGAGACTTATAGAGTGTATATAACATCAAAAATAAACATGACTTTTAATTAGGTAAAATTGATAATATCGATTTATTGATTTTTTATGACCTACATTAAATTCAAAAATTTTTTACATTTTGCAACTTGATAAATAACTGTGAGCGTAGGGGGGTCTGGGGGGGTCTCCCCCCCAGGTAGACGGGCCCGCGGCGTCAGCCGCGGGACCGGCTAGTCACCACTCCTATAACACACATCATATGGATATGTAACGTATGTACCTTTAGCATGACCAGATATCATTCTATAGTCCATAAGACTCATATACATGAGCAATTCATGTATAACTTTTTATAGCTCAAGATGTCCACTATCTGATTTTTAAACACCTAAAATGTCAATTTCAGCGTTTTTTCAACATAGTATTTCTCCAACTTATCATTGAAAGATCTTCTACAATCGTGGTGAGATCCAAGTACTCTCGAGTGGCTCTCTATAATAGCTCAGTCTGGAACTGTATCTCATCGATGAATAGAATTATCCGACATTCAAAAAAAAGTGAGCCATGTATGGAATCGAGGGAAAACAACACTCCGATTTTGATCATTTTGTAATGAACGTATGACTCTATACTCAGTGAGTCTTTTGACCCAATATTGAATTCGATTTCGCCTTACCCGATTTTTAATGACTTATTTTGTGAAAAAACCCTATTTTTCTGGTGTCTGTCCTGACTTAATGGCTGAATGAATTTGGATCAAACTTCGAGAGGACATTAGACTCAAAAAATAAAAGTGACTTTCAATTGAAAAAAAATCAATATATCGATTTATTGACTCGCTATGAGATCGTCGTTTTAGGGGTTGGTGACGCTTTTTTGACTCCGAATCGTCTGAAAATTGTATCATAAGTACAAACAAGTGTTCTAACAAATTACCCCCAGTGCCAGTTGACCAAATTAATTTATCGACTTTTTGTGACTTGTAATATGACCCCTACTCCGATTTCACCTATCTGTAACTGGCCAATGATTCAGTCGAAATCTGTGTACTTCCTAACATCAATACAACTTGGATGGGAAACAAAGTTGATGATTATAGAAAATCGATATATTGATCTACGGCGAAGTTGACTTTAGCGAAAATCTGGAGACAGGGGTATCATCAGGGGTATTTTCGTCTCCGATTACTCTGAAATTGTTACCACGTGTACCTCCCTCAATTCTAAGAAAATCCTTTTTTTTGTTTCTCGATCTTTTGATCTATTGACTTTTTATGAAGGTTTAAACAAAAACGTCATAATTTTTCGATGAACGCCATTCAAGAACGACTGTATCAATTCTTATGGAACTACAGTAGTGCATACACCATAAGAAACTAACAAACTTTCAATTGTGAAAAAATCAATAATATTGATTTATTGATTAGTTATGGACGAATTTCGTTTCTCGAAATCGGCTCCACAACTTTTTTTCTCATTCTCAGAATCTGTTTCGTTAGTCATGAGAGTAAACTACCCCAAAAAAGATTGGTAGAAAATGCTTTCTTTCTGAGAAATATCGATTTTTCAAATTTGCAAAACGTTGAAAAAGAGGTGAACAAGTACAGTTATTTGAATGTAATGACCGTTTGTTTAACATGTCACTAAATTGTATCCATCAAGCCCTGCTCAGATGTGAAAGAAATTCAGAAAAATATTCTGTGGTTCGCGAGTAATACGTTATTAAATATCACTCAAAAACCGATGACGTCACACTCATATCTTGAAAACGTGTCAATAATATTGGTTCATTTTATTTTTCCTGGATTAAGGAGAACCTATCCTTCACAATGGCACTTTGAAAAATATCGTATATTTTTTTTCGAAATCTTGATGACGTCATCAATTTTGAATGACTTACAATAACTCGGGTACGAAATGAGGAATTCGCACCAAACTTGGCCACGGTCTTATTATTGTCAAAATAAAGGTTTGTGGAAAACGAGAAATGGAGCGCACCACTGGAAAGTGCTTATTTAGCAAAACAGAGTCACCCTACCTATAATACAAGATGATAAAATGACGAAAAGTTGCTTCGTTTCCTTTCTAATTCTAATAACATAAACTAGAGACAAAGTTAATAGATTTGACCCGTACGTTTTTTGAGTTAAGGCCTTATAATTTTTTTAGACCTTTTTTAAGTGAAATGTCAAAAAATTCCCACGCTCATAACTCGTGAGCCGTACGCCGTCCAGCTTATCTTTCTACAGAGTGTACCTATCCTTGGTGGCCAATTATTATGATGATCACAGAAAATCGATATATTGATTTATCGATTAGTTATGACATGGGCCCGAAAACGCAATGAGTAACTTTTTTGTTTCCGATTGGTCTATAACTTCACCAACATTGACCTTCAAGTCTTCTAAGTAATTCCCTAGGCTAATTAGTGCTGCTTCTGATCTATTAGTTTTTTATGATTTTTTTATGAACTCTACTCAGATTTCATGTAGCTATAACTTGCCAGCCATGCGGCCGTGACCTTAGTGCTTCCTAACATGAATACAACTCGAATGGGAAACGAAGATGATGATCACAAAAAATCGATATATTGATCTACCGCGAAGTTGACTTTAGCGGAAATCGATTGATACCCCCTGTCTCCGAGAACAAATTTGACCGAGGCATCTCAAAACTCCAACCACGCATACATCTTCAAATTCTAAGAGTTCGTTTTGAAGGAATTTGAATGATATCGATTTATCGATTTTTTATGATAGTCTAAATATCACCCTCTAGAAATTTTGTGTTTTGCCATTCAATAGTGACTGAACTAAATGTCATGAAACTCATGGAGTACATACAACACAACAAATGAATACGAGTTTCAATTGAAAAAAATCAATAATATCGATTTATTGATTAGTTATGGGAGGTCATAAAAATTGAAAAGTCGGTTGAGAAATTTTTAAACTGATGCGATCAATACCATATTTCGCTAAGAGATACTACTAAACAAATAAATAAGTTTCATCGAGGCGATTTTTAAATTAGGCCCTAACGACTTTTTTAGACGCTGTCAAAGTGAAAACCCAAAAACTTCCAACAATTGTAGCCGACCAAATAAGAACTTTGGAGTAAATCGGCTTACAAAATCTACATAACTTTTGTAGATAACAAAGTTGATATTTGTAAAAATCAATAATATCGATTTATCGATTAGTTATGAAATCGTCAAAATCATAAGATGGAATTTCAAAATGCTTCAATTCGTCTTAAACTTGGTCAGTTTACATGTTACAGACTGTGAACCAAGGTTGTCATGTTTCATAAGTTTTATTCACGGTTAACGTATTTTAGGACCAATTTTACGATAAAAACCCAAATTCATGGTACCTGTACTATGAAGAGCGTTAGAGCTATGATGATGAAACCTTGATAGTTAAACGTCATGTAAGTAATGAATGAAGTTCATAATTGGACAAAATCGATAATATTGATTTATTGATTAATTGTGACAAAAATTACAAATTGTAAAAACTGACCTCTTTCTTCAAAAATTCGTCGATGGAATGACATCAATTACACATATTAATCTCAACCAAACGAGGGGGGTCTGGGGGGTCACCCCCCAGCTAGCGGGGCGCGCGGCGGGAGCCGCGCGACCGGCTAGTCACCCTACCTATAATACAAGATGATAAAATGACGAAAAGTTGCTTCGTTTCCTTTCTAATTCTAATAACATAAACTAGAGACAAAGTTAATAGATTTGACCCGTACGTTTTTTGAGTTAAGGCCTTATAATTTTTTTAGACCTTTTTTAAGTGAAATGTCAAAAAATTCCCACGCTCATAACTCGTGAGCCGTACGCCGTCCAGCTTATCTTTCTACAGAGTGTACCTATCCTTGGTGGCCAATTATTATGATGATCACAGAAAATCGATATATTGATTTATCGATTAGTTATGACATGGGCCCGAAAACGCAATGAGTAACTTTTTTGTTTCCGATTGGTCTATAACTTCACCAACATTGACCTTCAAGTCTTCTAAGTAATTCCCTAGGCTAATTAGTGCTGCTTCTGATCTAATAGTTTTTTATGATTTTTTTTTATGAACTCTACTCAGATTTCATGTAGCTATAACTTGCCAGCCATGCGGCCGTGACCTTAGTGCTTCCTAACATGAATACAACTCGGATGGGAAACAAAGATGATGATCACAAAAAATCTATATATTGATCTACCGCGAAGTTGACTTTAGCGGAAATCGATTGATACCCCCTGTCTCCGAGAACAAATTTGACCGAGGCATCTCAAAACTTCAACCACGTATACATCTTCAAATTTTAAGAGTTCGTTTTGAAGGAATTTGAATGATATCGATTTATCGATTTTTTATGATAGTCTAAATATCACCCTCTAGAAATTTTGTGTTTTGCCATTCAATAGTGACTGAACTACATGTCATGAAATTCATGGAGTACATACAACATAAGAAATGAATACGAGTTTCAATTGGAAAAAATCAATAATATCGATTTATTGATTAGTTATGGGAGGTCATAAAAATTGAAAAGTCGGTTCAGAAATTTTCAAACTGATGCGATCAATACCATATTTCGCTGAGAGATACTACTAAACAAATAAATAAGTTTCATCGAGGCGATTTTCAAATTAGGCCCTAACGACTTTTTTAG
This sequence comes from Litoditis marina, assembly GCA_964036275.1. Classification (NCBI taxonomy): domain Eukaryota; kingdom Metazoa; phylum Nematoda; class Chromadorea; order Rhabditida; family Rhabditidae; genus Litoditis; species Litoditis marina. The sequence continues at coordinate 8,652,239 of OZ038436.1, forward strand.
ACGCTGTCAAAGTGAAAACACAAAAACTTCCAACAGTTGTAGCCGACCAAATAAGAACTTTGGAGTAAATCGGCTTACAGAATCTACACAACTTTTGTAGATAACAAAGTTGATATTTGTAAAAATCAATAATATCGATTTATCGATTAGTTATGAAATCGTCAAAATCATAAGATGGAATTTCAAAATGCTTCAATTCGACTTAAACTTGGTCATTTTACATGTTACAGACTGTGAACCGAGGTTGTCATGTTTCATAAGTTTTATTCACGGATAACGTATTTTAGGACCAATTTTATGATAAAAACCCGAATTCATGATACCTGTACTAAGAAGAGCGTTAGAGTTATGATAATGAAACCTTAATAGTTGAACGTCATGTAAGTAATGAGTGAAGTTCATAATTGGACAAAATCGATAATATCGATTTATTGATTAGTTGTGACAAAAATTACAATTTTGAAAAAAAAATTAGACTTTCTTTGAGAATTCCTCGATGAAATGTTATCAAGAACATAAAATTCCTACAAACAGCCGCAAATATGTTTCTACCTCCAGAAAATGAAGTGTTTCATTGTGCGAATTAAGTACACATTTAACCAGTTACTCAGAAGATTTTCTTCATGAAAAAAAAAGAGATTCAAATCATTTCTAGGTATTCGGTGCTTTGAGAGTGGTTGTGAGTTTTTATTTATTTTTATTTTTGATGAACTGATCAGTGGAGAAAAGTAGGGCGCATATGACATAAATCAATACATTTTTGGAAATTCTACCGCTGCCTTGTGGTTTCCAGTTCGATAATTCTACTATATTCTTCAATATATTCTTTAAATGTGTTTATTAGTATTAAATTTTATATTAAATTAGGATATTTTCATATATGAAATTAATAAGTATTCTACTGAGAATTATTGGACATTTGTAATATTGGTAGAGTGATATATTAGTTTGTTATATTCATACATATTTCAGTAAGATGTCAAAAAAAGATACTGGTAAAGATGATGAGGATGATGGCGACACGGACAAAAAGAAAACTGGTACTAATTAACCGGAAATTTAAAAAAATGTAGAAAAATAGTTTTTAACATTTTCCAAATCACATTATCCTAATGGTGAAGGTTTAATAAAAAAAGAAACAATGTGTCGATTCACAAATCAGAAATATTATAGGTTGGTTCGAGAGAGCGAAAAGTTTACGGAAGAGAAAGAAGATAAACTATTCGGATGAGGAAATTGAAGATGAAGAAGTCGAATTTTCTTCTCAAGAGAAAGGTACTTTATATATAAAAAATGAAGGTTTAACAACAAATAATGTATATCAAACTTCAGTATGCCTCTGTTCTAACCATTTAGTAATTTACAAAACTTATTTCCAATACTACAATTTTCGAATTGAAATTCTGCGTAATAATAAACACTCGCCCTGAGTTATTAAAATAATATACTTTACAGGTTTTTCGCATCGACTTGGCAGCAGAAGGAAAAGTTCAAAAAAATCACCGTCTTCTGCTTTTGCTAAAAAATATGTGAAAACTCCAGAACAGTTATCTTCCGAACATAGTTCGAAGGAAAAACCGGAAAAGAAAAAACCAGGAAAAATTAAAGGTATTTACAACAAGTAGTTGTACAATTTTCTATTTTCATATTATCCTTGTAGAATATTGTTAAAATTACGAAAATACACGATTTTAGAAAGTAGAATAACTTTTTCACCCTTGTAACTATGAACAAAACAAACATCTCCATTTCATGTTTCGTAATAAAACATTCATTTTATCAAAACTGATCGGTAGAAGATATAATTAGCATGTCATGAAAATATTAACATTAGGTTTGTTACAAAAATGGATTGGGCATCAAAAACAGGAAATAACAATTGGTGATGATGCTGGACCTTCAACTTCGAAAGGTGAGCCATATTAACTGCTTACTCGTTGAACATACGTAATAATAATAATTATAATAATATATCGCTCATAGGTTATATTTATAACAAAGTGAATGTTGTTATAGGATGTTGACATATACCTATTGCGAAACGGTTAAAGTTAATTTAATTGTATCCAAATGTTTATCCAAATGAAGTTTTGCTCTGTATAGTGGGTGCCAAATTTATAAATTTTTGTCACTCGCCGGATTCGAATCTGCGAGCAAAAGATTGGTAATAAGGCGATAACCACTGCACTATTAGAGCACATAGCCGCACGGCTTTGAAGTCGAAGACATGTGTGCGTACACAGCGAAAAGAGAGATATACAGTAGCCTCTCGCCATTCTCTTAGCGACGACTATAGTATAAAACAGGAAGTGAAGTTGTTTATATGATCTTCGAACTGTTTTTTTAGTGTCTGAAAAGTATGAAAAGTCACCGCCCACCGAATCCACCACTTCTGGGAAAATAAAGAAATGGCCCACACAGGGTAATCTTTTTTTGTAAGAAGTCTATATAAATAAATGCAATTGTGTTATTATTCAATTTGTCGAGGTACAATAAATATAACCAAAACCAACAATATTTCAACAACATTTCAGTGATCTTTTCACCGTCCAATGATTCTGAAGAATTGTCGCAAGATTCATCACCATGCGAAACTATTAGTGGGAAAATGAACAAATGGCGTACTCATGGTAAATTAAATTAAAATTATCATTTCCTTATATTATTTAACAATAAATTACAATGTTTAAAGAATTTATCAGCAAAATTCTTTGTTGTCAAGTTATTTTAGATCAATAAACTATATTACAAACTTATAGGAAATCTCACAACTTTCACTGGAACTCCGGAAACTGTTGAATCTGATAGTCATGATACAGAATACACTCCTCAACGAACAAAACGTGAGAATCAATAAGCATTACAAATTAAGAATGTACTTAGAAATATTTTATACAAGTTCAAAAGTATAACTTGCAGATATTTGGTAGAAAGTTATAAAATTCATCAAAAAAGTGTTCAAGACAAGTTCTGTAGAAAAACATACATTTGAAAGAACATATTAAAAATTTTTTTTGACATTTTGAAATAATAAAAGTAACAACTTGAAACTGTTCATTAGCTATTCATTTTCGATTTCATGATTTTCAGAACAGCAGCATAATGAAAATCAACGACGTTACAGAAATGAGATGAAAGACGAATTATATGATTCATCAGATACTGACGAAGAATCAAAGCACAAAACAGGTATTAGGATTTGAACATTAAATGCTTCACTTCTAAGTTTTGACTTCAAAAATGTTATACTCATAAGGTGTAGCAGTTAAACGCCGAATTTGGCTTAATTTTCACTTATTAGTATATTCATAAAAAAAAATGATAATACGTTAATCATATTTGGGAATAGTTTATATTCCCTCAAAAATTATAATTTCAAAATGTTCTATAACTGGTTCATATATGAAAAACTCGAAAAAACTAAATAACGTTGAGAATGTTTTTAACCATTTACTAAACTTTTTCAATTATCAAGGCAAACAAACGGGATTGAAAACTGGACGGACTCCAGCAAAAACCAAAACCACGAAGATCGGAACAACTGATACAGAGGACGAGGAGAATATTCTATGGACACCTGGTAATTTATTTTTGAATTGGGCCTGTCAGCATATATGTTTGAGAGTAGGTAAATAATCAAAATTACCACTTGTCAATATTTTTCCTTTTACAGATTCAATACACGCAGAGAAACAACGTCATTACACGAAGAAAAAGCAGAAGTACGTAAAACGTGTGTCTAACCAAAGCGATGAAGATGAAGATCGAAGAATGGGTAATTTAATTCTTTTACATTTAAAGAAAAGGCAAAATTGAATTGTTGTATGCTTCCAAAAAAGAACTTTTATGACAATAATTCGACAATTGAAATTATTACTTAGAATAGAGTGTTTTTTCGATTTCAATTTTTCAACAAAGACGTCTCTGATACTATTTTGACTGAAATATTACCATTTAAAACAGGACCATTAGTTGTATGGACCAATCCCGTGTTACCGGTCCTTTAAAAAAACTGCAATAGACAACTATATTACAGTTTAAAGAACTGATGCGCTGGGATTAAACCACATAATCGTCCTTCTTCAAAACAGAATAGTATTATACTTTTTGATACTACCAAGGTAATATGTTTTTAGGTTATTGCAATTCACTGTATCTTGGAAAACAGGATAACGAATGTTTCTATTGCGGAGCGTTACACCTTCCTGGTCGTCACTATTGCTGTTCAAAAGGACGAATTTTCATTCCGCCGTTTCCGAAAATTGCTGAACCACTCAAAACCTATCTCTTCGACATCAATTCCAAGCAGAGGAAACACTTCACTCAGAACACTATGAAGTATAACTCATTCTTCAGTTTTGCCTCTATACAACGTCATCGTTTAAAGGCAGCCAAATATGGACCACAGGTAGTTTTTGAAAATTGCATTAAGTTATAAAATTGAGAAACTAATATTGCTTCCAAAAGTTGAATATGGAAAAATGATATATTCAACAGAATTCGTTCTTTGTAAACAAAACTTTGCATTGCTTTTTATCATGAATACAAAAATTCATGAACTACAAGATTGTTTATCCTATGACAATGTGTTTGTAGTTTGATCACCCAACCTTCATAACTCACGTGGTTTTTCAGAATAAATGTTGATTATTTTACGAGGAATTTGGAATCAAACTATTAGTAATGTTTTATCACAACTTATAATATTTTTAGGTCGAAAAATGTCAAGGCCCTCTCCGACATTTTCCTTCTGCTGCGTATCCAAAAGATCCAACTAACTTGCAATGTGGAAATTATTACATATACGATCCCGAGGAAGCTATTGATAAGAGAATAAATGCTCCATTTGCTGAAAACTTGGACAAAAAGGTGAAATTGAGTGATACAGCAACATTATTTGTATGTAGTCTCGTTTTACATTTCACAAATTTCAATTCTGGGTCTCGCAGAAAGCAGTGGCCGTATTCACCAAGATCCCGGGAAGGTGAAAAAGCTTCCCGCGCCTCTGGACCTTCCTCACCAGCACACTATTTTCGTGCTCTACCTTCCCGCGGGGAGGTATTTTAGCTTCCCGAGGATTGGTGAATACGGCCACAGAGCAATAAGTTTTTCTGAAAACAGATAATCACTTGATTCTTTTTGTCTAGATTGTGTTAAATACTTTTTTTTAGATTATCGCTGATATAACTGCTTATTTACATCTACATAACCATTTTGCTACTATGTATAAAACCATGGCGGATTGTATGAAAGAAGCAGAAGAACAAGGAAATAACCCGGAACATCTACGATTGAAGATTATCGATCCACACGTTGTCAGCAGGAAAATGATCCAAAATGTTAGTAAAACTAGAAATATTTCAATTAGAAGTATTGAGTTGAATTAATTTTGAAAAGACGTTTCATCAATCTTCGTTTTCTAATTTTTCCTTAACTAAAAGTTTCTAAGAAATTATCAAGAATTTTAGTGAAAGTCTTGAAAATTTTCACCCTACCTATAATACATCATTAAATAGGTAGTGGAATTTGATCAAAATAGTCAAAGGAGTGATCAATTGTTTTTCATGACAATCATTCCAGCAACATCCGGGTATTTACAAGGCAAAAACTCATGGACGGGACTTCTTATCTGTGTTTTACGATTCGTCTCTTGAGCAAGAAATACGGTATCCAGGACTCAATATCTATCCAAAACGCAGTAATCGCCCTTCACGTCCTATATTTCCATGGATGTCTGAGATTTCGCCACTTTGTTACCCGATTCTGTTCCCGAGAGGAGAAGCAGGATGGAAAAGTAACAAATATCCCATTGTAATGAATCGAGAAAGATCGTGGAAAGAACGACTTGAAGCTCATGCTCGATTCTACCCAGATGAAGCCAAGTTGTGGGACACTGATACTGAAGCGGAACAAGAAGCACGAACTCATTTACCGGGGTGATCATTTAACTAAATGACTGTATTTTGATAATTTAATAGAAAATATAAGTGATAACAAATACTTTCAGTGATCCTCATATCGAAATATCTGATGAGGAGTATGATGAAAACATGGCTCATGGTTACTACGATGCTCACATGGATCAAGTATGTTTATTATGTTTTTTTTCGCTCTCAAAATTGGTATATATTCTCGAGACAGGGAAAAATTCAATGTTATTGAAATAAAATATGAAAATATCCAAAATGAACAGTTTTTTCGATTCGTTCAGGTTCGTTATTATAATGATATACATTATAGTTCTATATTTTTCTCAGATTGATGCTAATGATGAGAGTGATAAAGAAGAAAGTACAAATGTAACATTCGTGGAACGTAATGGGGAACAATATCCAGTACGAAAACAAGATCGTGCACTTCATATCGACCCTAATAAGAATGTTACATTGGATGACGACATGGATAGTGACAGCGATTTGGTACAGTTAATGATTTTCATCAAATCTGTGTGTTCCTTAACTGGAACGGAATTAAAAATACAAATAAACCGAGTGATATTGCCAAATATAAAAGAATAAAATACAAACTGATCAAACTTTAAGGTCTTTGAAACCAATTCAAATCACTTTTTAGTATTTTAAATCACTGCTAAACACACGCTCAAGCGGAGAAAATATGATTTGCGGAGAAAATGAAGATGAGAGAATAATAGTTCTTGAAATTACTCGAAACTCATCGCTCTATTAATTTGAATTTTTATAGAGTGAAACTCAATTCGAACATCCACCCGAATCTGACAATACACGATCGGATGAAGAAGACCTGGGAGCTACTACCACTGATACACAACCAACTGTTACGGTATCTTTAGGAGTTAAATTATGTATAAGAAAAATGAACATATAGAAGGTAGAAAAGGGTAAAAATGATTTGATTTTATACTTCATTACAAGTAAAATAGCATTATTCAATATACATAAAACATTAATAAATACTTTTTGTTCTCAGCAATCGAAGTTGAGTTTGGTTAGCTTTACATAACTCAATTGTTTAATAGGTTGTTGAATTTTCTTCATCTCTACATTTTAGGAGAAAGATGCAATTTTAATGGAAGGTAAACATGAGGAACCAATTTGTCCTGCTACAGAAAAGGTAGACACATTCTTACAAGTATGAGTATTGGGTACATTCGAAACTATTGAGTACAGTCAACAGAAATATCATGTTTCGAGACCAAACTACAATAGTCAGGATTATTAAACTAATGACAATGATAAAGTTTCAATACGCATTTTATAAGTCTATGTAGGATTTTTAAATCATTAGAAGACTTCCATTGATTATAATTGAAAGAGTATGTTCAAATAAAATAGCCTAAGGTTTTTCAAGATCAAACTACAATATTTGGGACTATTACGTTATTAATAGTAATGAGTGTAACACTTTGAGTTTAAATACAACTTTGAAATTTCAGAAACATCGCGCTTTTGCTTCTTTCCGAGAATACGCACTTTTCATACATCAGAAGAGAAAACGTTTCAAGAATCGTATCTCTGCCTCAAAAAAACTTGGACAATTGTTCACGATTGACATGGATACTCGCCTGAGGCAATTCAGAAACTCAGAAATACGGAAACATTTCACAGAATACTTGAGCAGCACACCGTGAGAATCATTTGTTTTTAAATTGAATATTTCTTTTGAAACAGTTTGTGTAGTATGGGAATATTACCAGAATTAGCAAAATAGAAACGATTATAAATTCCTTTTCATTATTTTTTCAATTGTATTTTTCAATTTTCAGATAAAATATAAACACGATTTAATCAAATAGTTTAAAGATATATTTAAATTGTATATAGTTGGATGAAAACGTTGATTTTGTTCCGAAATTGAATTAATTGAAGTATTTTCAGGAAGAAGTTCATGAGAGGTTATCTGAAAAGAGCAAAGAAAAAGGGAATAACTATTGGTTGTGCAACATCGGTTCCTTCTACGGTACCTGGATCACCCCGACATCAACAGAATCTCTTCGAAAATATCGTACATCTGGCTAACAAAGACAAACCAGATATTTTCGGAACATTCACTTGTAATGTATTTTGGAAGGAAATTCAAGTGAGTTGAGAATTGGAAAATAGCTATATTTAGTGTAATCTAGATATTTTTTTTAATAAGAGATAAGTAGTAATCTTATTAAACTAATAAAAGTTTTGACAATTTACAAACACAGTAAAAAAACAGAAACGTCGTGGGTGTTTCCTTGTGTTCTATTATTTGAGAAATTTGTCATGTTTTGAGATCAAACTACAAATCTTTCAAGATCAAACTACAACTCTATGAATGATTATGGACAGCAACTAAACTTTAGCAAAACTTTCATTACTTCTAGGAAAATCTGGAACCTGGAACTAGCTGGGAAGACAATCCATTCCTCGTGAATGAAGTTTTTCTGAAGAAATGGGAGGTTGCGTTAGAGGATATGATTGGAAAGAAAATACCAGGATCAAAATTGAGAACAAAAGGTTTCTATATTTTAACTGAGATAAATTATCAGTGATAGGAAAACAAAAGAATAACATTCGAGTCGTTCTCGAGTAAAAATCTTACTGTGATAATTACAAAACTAATTTTAAGTAGATAAGTATGTTAGAAAATAGTTAGTATCAATATTCGTATACTCATATTCAGGTTTTTTAGTGAAAAACTATCAGTCCAATATACTAATCAATACTTATGTGAAGTAAAAAAAACACTTTTAAAATACGAACATTGCACACTTTCAGGTATTTTCGGCAGAGTTCTGTGGTATACATATTCTGTGGAGTTCCAAGCTCGTGGTCCTCCTCATGTACACTTCATACTGTCCTTGGAGAAGCATATCGAAACTGCTTCTGAAGTCGACGAAGTCTGTCAAGCCCAGTTACCCGTTGTGCCAGAAGATCCCAACCATCCTGACTACGAACGTCAGAAACGTCTACGAGAATTGGTGGAAACCTTCATGATCCACCGTCCTTGTCAGGACGATCCGGACGCGTACTGCCAACAAAACAAGAAAAAACATTGGGAGCAGTGTGCGAAACGCTACCCAAAGAAGTTGAGCAGATTCACAAAACTAGATGATCGCCAATACCCCGAGTTGTGTCGTCCCGACAATGGAGAGTTTTGTCTGAAAAAGACAAACATCGGAATGGTTCCCGCGGACAATGGATATGTGGTTCCCCACAACCTGCATATTCTGAGTCGTTACGAGTGCCACTGCAACATAGAAGTCATCTCTTCCCTCCGAGTTATAAAGTATATATTTAAATATATCTTTAAGGGATTTGACCGTGTTTTAGTCGAATCGCTCACAAACACATCCAACAAAACAAATGCCGATCAAATGACTCTGGAAGGTCATTTGTTTGTGCCAAAATCTCTCAACATTCCAAAAGGAATACTCGAAGAACGCAAGAAGGATGCTGAGACTCGACTGAAAGAGAACAATGTGCCATTGTGAGTTTAACCTTATGAAATACACAAAGTGTTTTTTCTATTTCAAAAAGTTCCAAAAAGATATATTGTTGGATATTCTGAGTAAAACACAGTCCTTGTTACTTTCTGTATAAGTGGCTGTAAGATAATTCGTAGTCCGATTCTGCTGCTATTCAGTCAAACTTCATAAACAATAACATGTTCCAAGATCAAACTACAAAGATTACATGATGATTGCCTAAAAATATTTTATAGACTGGATAAGAATGGTCGTCCGGTCGCCGTATATGATGAGACGTATTTGATAGAAGATATGCGCTCTACAACTGCCCCTGAAGCTGCCTGGGACATCATGGGACTTCCCCGATCTGGTTGTTCACATACGGTGGTTCCCTTATTCGTCCATGCCCCAGATGAAGAGCCTATTACTATGGAATTTGGAGAGGAAGCTCAAAGTGCAACGTACACCAAGATAACTACCCAAGAAATACCAAGTAGATTGAAGTCGTGGTTCAAGTTGAACAAATCAACCAATTTCGCAGATCGGGGAGCCAAATCACTAACATTCAACCAACTTCCGGAAGACTATATCTACGAGAAAAACACGTGGCGGCACAGGAAAAAAATCACAAGGTAATCAATTAAAATTCATATTGAGACATGAAATTAAGGTGTGCTGTCGATAAAGTTAACAATGTATATTCTCCTATTTCGTCATGATTATATTTCGATTCCATTACTTTTAGACCAAAATTCATTTCCACGTCTGTGACAATGGAAAAAAATCAGTAATTCTTTAGAATATTTCATAATATATTTCACTGTATTGTTTTAAGTGCACCCACGATGGGACGGATCAAAAGTGTCTCTCCTCGGAATCTCGAGCAGTTTGCTATCAGACTATTGGCTACTTCAACAAAGGGACCTACGTCATTCGAGGACCTACGTACTGTCGACGGAGTAGTATATCCAACGTTCGCTGATGCGTGCAGAGTGAGTTCAATTAACAGTTCTTCAAAAAAATACAGATAACGTTACTAGGACTGAGTGACAGGTACTAATTACTGCGTTGAAAATAATACAACTTATGAGTGAAACTTGATAATATGAGATTTGCAATTACGAGTAAAATTTTATTTTAGCGCCGTGGGCTGATGAATGATGAAGCGGAATGGGATCATGCTCTAACTGAAGCTGAACAGGACAAAATGCCTCTTCATCTACGCCGAATGTTCATTACTATTCTGTTGTTTTGTGCCCCAAAGGATCCGAAAAAATTATGGGAAGCACACAAAGTCAGTTCAAATTAGAATGTTTTAATTTAATGGTATATAATGAAAACAAAATGATGAACTATTTGGGAAATTGATCACCAATGTTTTTTATTCCTCCAATCTTGATCATAATTCAACACGATATTAATTGTCTATGAAAATAGAATACTCCAGAGTTCAGCCTATGAAATAATCATCAAAATTATAATTCATAAAACATTGGATTATTGATTGCTCAAACTAAATTATGTTCAGGAACACTTGGTTGAAAGGAGACATGATTGGACTGAGTCCAAGAAAGAAGCTCATGCTCTACATCATATTTCATTGGGATTACAGTACCATGGGACATGCCTTTCAAACTTTGGATTACCGGGTAATAATGTTTTTAACATCGAACCTAAATATGATTTCTCATTTTCACATTCTACAATTTTAAATTCATGAATTTATAGAGGTCTGTGTCAGTGAATTGCCCGAAAAACATGAGTTGATGGGAGATGAGTCCAATTCTATGTGGAGTACAGAGCGATCAAAAGAACTTGGAAAGTCATATAGAGAGGTAATTAAATGACCCATTATAAGAAAGTAAGTGATCAACAAATAAGTTACAGAAAAGTTGAATAGGAAGCATGTTAAACACATTAACCAATAGAAACATTTGTAATACCAAAAAATACAAACAAAAGACTGTAAGTTTTTAATTATTATAGGACATTTAGAATCTCAAATAATGTAAATATTGAGAAAATAAGATAGTAAATTGAATAGTTACGTAAAGATAACACTCTAATAAATCATCCTGCACTTTTTCATTGCATGTTTCTGAGTTCTGCTGTGTTTAACACATTTCACATATGCAATTAACTTGCAATTGGGTGTGCACTAAATATTATGTATTTTGGACTTCAATAAAATTTGCACACTGAGAAATGAAATTCATAATAACATATTTTGAACTTTAATAAAATGTATACATTGAAATAGTGACTATCTTCTCAATACCGATGTTCAAAAAAAGCAGGACTTGTAGAATACCTTCTTAGTAGTTCAAAATAAACATTTTCAGAAGTTAACTAATGAACAACGCACTGTATTCGACACTATTCTGACTTCTGTGGAAAGTGAATGTACTGATACGTTCTTCATAGAAGGAACTGGAGGCAGTGGGAAGACATTTGTATATCGGACACTCTACCATGAACTCGTGGGAAAGGGATACAAAGTAACAAATTTTGCTCGATTCTTATTTAGTTATGTAGTACTTAACTGACTTTCACTAAACAAATACAGATTCAATGCAGATTGAAATTTCCGACTTAAAACGCAGAATAAATATGTAATTGTGCTAAAACATCAAATAGAAAATGTGAAAAATCTCAGTAAACTTAGTTCCATTCAAGGTTCTGTGCGTAGCTCACACTGGAGTGGCCTCTATTCTGCTACCACAAGGTTCAACTGCACATCGAACTTTTGCTATTCCCCTGACCACAGAAGAAACCATGAGCTGCAGGATTGACTTGGAGAGCAATGAAGGTAAATTCAATACAATTTTGCTGAGAAATGTACTATGCACTATGAATAGAAAAACTGGGCCTTTTCAGCTATCGACTTGTCTCATGTTTCTGTGGTTTTGTGGGACGAGATTACCATGACTGACTATAGAATACTGCACGCCGTACACAAGCTCATGACACATATTCATCCTGACAAGGCCCATTTACCATTTGGAGGTTGTACGTTTGTGTTTGGCGGTGATTTCCGCCAAACACTTCCAATTGTGGCTGGTGTCAATGATTCAGCTGTCATCAATTATACTATCAAAGGAAGTGAATTGTGGAAAAATTTGAAGGTACTTTAGAACAACTATTTCAAAGTCAGTATGAAAAAAATTTGTTTTCAGTTGATCTAATGTATAAAAAAATATTGAAAAATGAGTTCTAAAATTATCGTACCTAAAGTATAATTTTGACTTCTACCTTTGAACAGTTTGGAAATAGGGTTTTGCATTCAGAGTAAATTGAGTTATAATCGAGTTTTAGATTTTGACTAACTCACTTACTGTGCACTATTTCATTCACTTCAAAAAAATTACACATCAAAATTAATACATTCAGATTCTTCACCTCCACAAGAACATGAGAGCATGTCTGGACATCGAGTTCGCCAATTGGTTAGAAGGAGTTGGCAATGGAACAGCTAATCTGGATCAATCACTACGCGAAGCTGATCAAGAAATTGTCATCCCAGAAAAACTATTGGTCAAGTCGGAGAAGATTCTTATCGAAGAAATTTTTGGTGGTGGAAAACTATGTGACCAAAAATTGTCCGGATCAGTTATTCTCACGGTGGATAATCGTACATCACTTCAAGTCAACGAAAAGGTAACAGTTTTTTGGAAAATTTGAAATTAAGTTTGAACAAGATTTTAAACACTACGTTGGAAATAAACCAAAATATAAATTAATATTTTTTTTTATTTTCGAAGACAAAAAAATAATAATATTGGGTTTTCATCAGTATTTTTGAACCATGTGTTATATTTCTTTAATCATAAACAATCATTTACAATTTGTTCTGTTCCAGATTCTCAAAATGGTTACTGGTAATGAAGTTGTTTTCAATTCTGTGGACACATATGACGACACTCGTGGATTTGCAGCTCTTGATGTGGAGTGTTACAACAATCTCACTCCGAGTGGTCTACCTCCTCACGAACTCAAGTTGAAAGTAAGCCCGAACTTATTGAACTGATCAAGTAGTGAATTAATAAACAATTTCATATTCTAACAACTCTAATAATTTTTCATTTAAGGTAAATTGTGTAGTGATTCTACTGCGAAACTTGGATGTTCGTCGAAGATTGTGCAATGGTACCAGACTACGAGTTCTCAAAATTCAGCAAAATGTATGTTTTATAAATTTTTAGATATTTCTTGCAAAACTAAATATGAAAACATTATACTATTGATAATTTATGTAATTATATAATTCAGTAAAGAAACATTAAATTCCTATTATATGGATTTATACTACTTTCACACTACAAAGTTCACTTCTTTCGTTCTAAACTACAAACGTTATCGAAAAAGTCACGTAAAAACAAATGTAGTTCAACCAATGTGTATATCAGTTTTACACATCCATCTCACGGTTAAATCTTGCTAAAAATGTACAATAGGAAACGTATTTCCATTCTTAGAATAAGGTAACTATATCAGAAGGAGTTCTCAATTGAGATAATGTACTGTAAAGTTGATGATACTAGGATTAGTTTATTAAATATATATTGTTCAGGTACTGTCTTGCGTGCCATTGAAGTGTAAAGATGAGGTAAAGGAATTGATCTACATACATCGTATTCTGCTCTCATCATCAGCTGCACCAACCCGGGAACTATCATTCACAAGAAGACAATTTCCATTAAGACTCGCCTACAGTATGACAGTGAACAAGGCTCAAGGCAATACTTTCGACAAAGTTGGTCTGCTGTTGCGTTCACCCGTTTTTGCTCATGGGCAGCTCTATGTTGCTCTCAGCCGAGTCAGGACCTTCAGTGATCTACTAATCTACAATTCTGACAAGAAAACCCCTGAGAAGACGTCCAATGTTGTGTTCAGAAAAGCATTGGTTTGAATGATTGCTGTGATGTTAATGTAAATAAATGTTAAATTAAGAAGAATTATCTATAATGAAAATCACGAAATTAAACCTTCGAACACGCCCAGACTAAACAGAAAGTTCATGCATGAACTTTCTGAAAGTGGTGAAACGTGCAGAAATGAGAGAATTTGACAGACTTTGTTTAGTCAGAACGTGGAAACTTTGAGTTCAAATTGAGCAAACATATGGAATCAAACACAGAAACTTGTTTACCACGAATACAGATAACCTGTTTACTGAAGACTAGACACATGAATCCGAAAAATTGTTCAGGAGAACTGTACGTGTAACATGCGAGACGAAAAAGTTCGAGAAACTTGTTTACCAAATCTTAACCACGTTGCAAGAACTCATTGGAAAACTCGAAAACAATACGTGGTTAACGAGTTTCCTCGATGAAACCGACTAACAAGAAGAAAGAATGCACAAAAAGACATTAAACTCTCATTAGCAAATGAACCAGAGTTATGAGCGAGTTTTGAAAGCAACCGAACAGTATTGATTGAAAACGCTGTTGGAAAAAGCCCTCAATATGATTAGTAGCAGACTACAAATTGCAGAATAGGAGCATCTTTATTCGAAGTCTAAGTTGTAGTTTGCTCTCTGCGCCAGTCTAATATGCAACCATTTGAGAAGAATAGGCTCTAAAGTAAGTAAAGAATGAATACAGGATTACTATTTATAGAGTGAATAATCATAGTAGACCAATACTAATTAATAATGGAACAATTCTAATTGAAAGTACTGTCCCGCCTTCTATAGTTAATTGGAGTTGCTTCTTTTATAATTGTCACAAACAGAAATAACCAAAATACAATTAAGCTATGCATGCAAGTATCACCTATGATACGCCGCTATTATCATGAGTAACTGTTCAAATCAGATTTCCTGAAGATGAGTCATACTTAGAAATCAAAACAAGAACTGACTCTTAGTAACTAAACTATATTACATTTACATATAAAACATATATTAATTGATAACGTCACATATTGAAAAAAATGTAAAATGTTGAACTTGCGTCGCATGTTCTTTACAATACTGATTTGAAATAAACTGAATACCTGTGACCATAATGGTATGGTGAAGTAAATTGATATAGATATATGTGTATATATATATATATATATATATATATATAATCCAACCATATTATAGAAAGACATTGTTCCGTAATGAAAGCGAGTCAGTATAAATGAATGGCGACTCACGTCAAAAATCACGTATGCACTTGCAGAAATATTCCAAACTCTAACTAGCGGATGGATGAAGACATAAGTTCTACCAAACTACAGCAAGTAAACCGAACTATAGAAATTGAGTGAACTTGGAAAATGACACACTCTCTACGGTGGAAAATAGACAGTTAAACACCGAAGTTACTGTCGGTTGCTTTTTTTCACACAATCACAATCATTTTCCTGTTGCAAGATCAAGCCATCAATTTATAACATCACATACCAGGTAATTTACTAGCACAAAGTCAAATTGTTCAGAATAGTTCATTTTAGGCTTCAAACTACTGCAACTCATACGTTACAGTCACACATGAAGATTGTACGAATTCTATATAACGACGAATAATATTCAGAAGGCAAATAATAAACCGTCAAAAATAAATTTAGATCAAATTCTCTGAAACTCTAAAAACAAGTGGGAAAAGATTCAAAGATGTTATGATTACAGTGTTCCATGAAATGACGATCACGTCACGAAGGATTCTGAAGGTCTGGCGATGTTAATACATGAAAATACGCGTAACAGTGTTAAACTTTCTCGTAGAATTAGAAATATTGTAACAACTTTGTATAAAATATACATACAATTACAATTGAGGTTAGTTATTAATTGTATGTCTATATCGCTAACAAGAATGGCCAATATATAATTAGTGACTTTACGAATCTCTGGATACAATTATCAACTTGACACTTGGAACAAAAAATCATTCAAATAAGTTACGATGTCTCAAGCTTTTCGAGTTTCAAGATCAATAGCGAAACTATCTCAAATCGAAATCAAGTAAACAACCTGAATATCATGCATGTGATAACGTCACTGACAAACATGTTTACTACATTCTATTCGTACAGAAAAGTCATTTCCTTTCTTGAATTACCAAACAACGTGACCAATTAGAATATTTTAACAAAGTTACTGTTTGAAACTCTCAAAACGAGTGAAAGATGGTTCAAAGATGTTGTGATTACATTGTTCCATAAAGTGACAATAACGTCACGTAGGATTCTAAGAGCCAGACTACGTTAAAACATGAAACTACTAGAAATATTTTGAAACTTTCTCAAAAAAGTTAGAAACGTAGTAACAACTTCGAATAAAGTTGCTAAACATTTGACAACATGTCTGCTAGACGGGCGCGCGGCGAGAGCCGCGCGATCACCACACCTATAGCACACATGATAAGGTCACGCAAAAGTTGTTACGATTTGGCTGTAATTTCAACCATGTATACTAGACAACGATCTAACGTATATGACCCGTACGATAGTTGAGTTAGGGCCTTATAATTTTTTTAGACCTAATTGTATGAAATTCTTGAAAATTTCTTTCCGGTACTGTGAGCCAACGGCTTGATGGATTGCTACCTAACTGGTATCAACGATCTAACTTAGCAAGCCCTCCATTATGATAACCCTAAAAAATCAATATATCGATTTATCGATCCGCTATGAACTTCAGGTTTTGACCAGGCTGACGCATTTTTCTTCGAATTTCGAGTCCATATTGTTACTGTAAGTGTGTACATGTCTATGTATTGAGGTTCTTCAGTGACTAAGCATAATATTGATTTATTGATTTTTTGTGGTCTATTTTATGAAATTTCACAAAAATTCTCCATGGTATTGCGAGCCAATGACTTGATGAACAGCTATCAAACTGATGAAATATATTTCACTTACCGGGCTTAACATAACGCTGACTCTAAAAAATCAATATATCGATTTATCGATCCGTTATGAAATTGAGATTTCAAGGTCCATAACGCAAAGTGGTCTTCGATTTGTCCAAATCTTCTACAGTGAGTGTGGCCAAGCATCTCATCCAACTATCACCCAGTGCCCCTTGTCGATATTGATCTATTGATTTTTTATTGAGGTTTTTATGAAAATATCATGTTTTTTCGATGAACGCCATTCGAGAACGACTGTACCAATTCCTATGAAACTATGGTAATGAACATGATATAAGAAATAAATATGACTTTCAATTGACAAAAATCGATAATATTGATTTATTGATTAGTTACAAAAAAATTTTTTTTCTCGAAAACGGCTCGACAGATTTTTTTCTTATTCTCAGAATATGTTTAGTTTGGCTTGAGAATTAATTATCCTAAAAAAATTTTTAAGGAAAGTGCTTTATTTTCGAGAAATATCAATTTTTCAAGTTAGCGAAATTTTCAAACTGGTTGAATAGGTACAATTATTTCGGTGGAAAGAGTCATTGACGAGTAGTGTACAATCGTGAAAAAAATATCAGAAAACATTCAGCCGTTCACAAGATATACATTGTTGAATTTCGTCTTCAAAATCGATGACGTCACAAGTCACATGACAAGTCACATGATGAGTCACATGACGAAAACTGTCAACATGATCTTTGATGCCTTAACTTTTTTTTACGATTTCAAACATGACAAAGACGTGGGGGTCTGGGGGGCACCCCCAGCTAGCGGGGCCCGCGGCGTTAGCCGCGGGACCCACTAGTCACCACACCTATAGCACACATGATAATGTAACGCAAAAGTTGTTACGATTTGTCTGTAATTTCAATCATGCATAATAGACAACGATCTAAGATAAATGACCCGTACGATAGTTGAGTTAGGGCCTTATAATTTTTTTAGACCTCAATTTATGAAAGTCATGAAAATTGCTTTTGCTTATTGTGAGCCAACGCCTGAATGGAATGCTACCTGATTGGTAACAACAATCTAACTCGGTAGACTCTTCATTATGATAACTTTGAAAAATCAATATATCGATCCATCGATCCGCTACAAAATTGTCACTTTTGAAAAATGTAACGCACTTTTTTTCGAATTTCGAGTCCAAATTTTTACCGAAGATGTGTGTAAGTGAACAAACCATTGTAGTCTAATAACTAAGGAAAATATTAATTTTTGAACTTTTTATGAACGTTTTTAATGAAAAAATTATTTTTGTTGGTATCTATTCTAAGACGTTTGATATGAATTTCACAGTGTCACAAGACCTTGACAATTCAGAATAATATACGCAACAAGTATAGAACAATATTCAGTCATTCGCGAGTTATACGTTATGGAACTTCCCTCTAAAATCGAAGACGTCACGTTTATATCTTGAAAATGTGTCAATAATATTGATTCGTTTTATTTTTCCTGAACTCAGAGAAACCAATGCCTTACGATAGCAGTTCAATAAAACATGTATATTTTTTTTGAAATTCCTCTGATGACGTCATCAGTTTTTGACTGATTTCCAATAACTCAGGTACGGGAAGATGATTTTTTTCCAAACTTGGCCACAACCCTTTTATCATCAGGATACAAGTTTTGGAGAAAGAAGGAACCGAGCGCCCTACGGGAAAGTGGTTTTTTGGAAGGAACCGAGCGCCCTACGGGAAAGTGGTTTTTTGGGGTCACACCGTCACCACACCTATAGCACACATGATAATGTAACGCAAAAGTTGTTACGATTTGTCTGTAATTTCAATCATGCATAATAGACAACGATCTAAGATAAATGACCCGTACGATAGTTGAGTTAGGGCCTTATAATTTTTTTAGACCTCAATTTATGAAAGTCATGAAAATTGCTTTTGCTTTCTCTGTAGTAAGCAAATCCTCCTTCTGTAACGGAGCTTGCACTTTGTAACGCGAAATCCCGTTCCACGGCACGAGAATCCGTGCCACAGAACGGATTTGCTTACCCACTCCCTAAGCAAAACGGAAAAAGTACAACATTTTTCCAACTTTCATCTATTTTTCTTAAAGCTTAGATGATTATGAAAACAAAACTATTATTTTTTTCTCGATTGTTACATTTCGTTACCACACCTATAGCACACATGATAATGTAACGCAAAAGTTGTTACGATTTGTCTGTAATTTCAATCATGCATAATAGACAACGATCTAAGATAAATGACCCGTACGATAGTTGAGTTAGGGCCTTATAATTTTTTTAGACCTCAATTTATGAAAGTCATGAAAATTGCTTTTGCTTATTGTGAGCCAACGCCTGAATGGAATGCTACCTGATTGGTAACAACAATCTAACTCGGTAGACTCTTCATTATGATAACTTTGAAAAATCAATATATCGATCCATCGATCCGCTACAAAATTGTCACTTTTGAAAAATGTAACGCACTTTTTTTCGAATTTCGAGTCCAAATTTTTACCGAAGATGTGTGTAAGTGAACAAACCATTGTAGTCTAATAACTAAGGAAAATATTAATTTTTGAACTTTTTATGAACGTTTTTAATGAAAAAATTATTTTTGTTGGTATCTATTCTAAGACGTTTGATATGAATTTCACAGTGTCACAAGACCTTGACAATTCAGAATAATATACGCAACAAGTATAGAACAATATTCAGTCATTCGCGAGTTATACGTTATGGAACTTCCCTCTAAAATCGAAGACGTCACGTTTATATCTTGAAAATGTGTCAATAATATTGATTCGTTTTATTTTTCCTGAACTCAGAGAAACCAATGCCTTACGATAGCAGTTCAATAAAACATGTATATTTTTTTTGAAATTCCTCTGATGACGTCATCAGTTTTTGACTGATTTCCAATAACTCAGGTACGGGAAGATGATTTTTTTCCAAACTTGGCCACAACCCTTTTATCATCAGGATACAAGTTTTGGAGAAAGAAGGAACCGAGCGCCCTACGGGAAAGTGGTTTTTTGGAAGGAACCGAGCGCCCTACGGGAAAGTGGTTTTTTGGGGTCACACCGTCACCACACCTATAGCACACATGATAATGTAACGCAAAAGTTGTTACGATTTGTCTGTAATTTCAATCATGCATAATAGACAACGATCTAAGATAAATGACCCGTACGATAGTTGAGTTAGGGCCTTATAATTTTTTTAGACCTCAATTTATGAAAGTCATGAAAATTGCTTTTGCTTTCTCTGTAGTAAGCAAATCCTCCTTCTGTAACGGAGCTTGCACTTTGTAACGCGAAATCCCGTTCCACGGCACGAGAATCCGTGCCACAGAACGGATTTGCTTACCCACTCCCTAAGCAAAACGGAAAAAGTACAACATTTTTCCAACTTTCATCTATTTTTCTTAAAGCTTAGATGATTATGAAAACAAAACTATTATTTTTTTCTCGATTGTTACATTTCGTTTCATATAATTACTTTATACTCTTAACTATGATAATCCATTACTCAGTCGAAGTATTTATCATCCAAAACCAGTTTTAAAGATACTGATCATGAATTTTACAAACATTTAGTTGAGGTTAACTATTAATTGTATGTTTATATCTCTAACAGGAATGGCCAATAGGTAATTAGTGACTTAACGCACCTCTGGATACAATTATCACCTTGCCCTAAAACAAAAAGTCATTTAAATTAGTTACGATGTCTCAAAGCTTTTCGAGTTTCGAGATCGATAAGCGAAACTATTTCAAATTGAAATCAAGTAAACAACCTGAGTCACATGACAAAAACTGTCAACATGATCTTTGATGCCCTAACTTTTTTTTACGATTTCAAACATGACAAAGACGCGGGGGTCTGGGGGGCACCCCCAGTTAGCGGGGCCCGCGGCTACGGAATGCCAAAAAACAAAAACCGTAACGGTGACCATGACCGACCGATTCGTCCTGATTGGTCAGAATATTCGAAATCGTCTTGACATGTTAGAAAAACAAACGTGAGTTTGAGAGAAAGTTGTGCAAGAGAGTAATAAACTCATTTTCAAATTCATAGTCTATTGAGTGGTGAGTGGTGAGTGGTGAGAATTTCTTTTGATTCAGATTAGCGCAAACTTGATGAAAAATTAACTCGAATATGATTTGAATTGAATAAGTATTTTATTATCAGATCAATGTCACAGAAGAAACCTCCTGAAGACGACGATGACGATGAATCTGAACAAGAGGAAAAAAAAAGTAGGCAAATATGATAGTACGAACACAAATGATAAATTTTACTGTTTGAAAGGTTAGAAAATAGCTCTTGAATATATTTAATTTGGAGATTTAATTTAATAATATCCTGAATGCTTGATAATCAACAAACCTGCTCATTTATGTCGAATTAATTAAATTCTACAGATTGGTTCCAACGACATGTGAGTCTACGACGATCGAAAAAGCCGAAATCTCCAGATAAACGTGAAGAACCATGTGAAGATGATGAAAAAAATGTTGATGACAATATTAATGAACCAGAAAAAAAAACAAGTAGGCACATATAAATATTTTTGTACATTAACCGAAGTTCCGATGTATTTGAAAAAAAAGCAAAATTCACTAATTTGATAACGTATTTGCCAAAAAAATAGTTTTTTTCGTTTATATTTTAATTGACGACATTATGCACGTTGTTCCAATTTTCAGATTGGGTGAAGCGTATGAGTCTTCGCAGATCAAAAAAGAATAAACCATCAAGCAACTCACAAAACTCCGCAGACGAAACCGCAGACAAGCCCTCCACTTCTAGAGCAAACAAAGGTAAACAATTATGTGAAAGATTCGGTTAGATTTTCAAATAGAATTAAATTTTCAAACACAGTACTTTACTTATATTACGTTCCAGAAATGTTTCGAAGAAGTGAAAGCAAAAGAAAAAGTGTCAGAAAAACAGTCCAACCTCAAGTCAACGCAAAATCTGACGACTCTTCAAATGAAGAACCACAGACAAAAAAAAAGGGGAAAATCAAAGGTATACATAGTTCGTTTCGTTCCCACTGAGAGCCATTGGCATAGTGTCAAGATTTTCGAGTGATTGTTTCTTCGAGCAGACATAATTATTATAAGGAATTTTTCTATTTACGTACTCTTATGGAACTGAACAACCACTAACAGAGATTTGCGGTGATTCGAAAAACTCCAAGGTGGTGAAAAATAGCCTGAAAAATTCATTGGCACGCTGCCAAGTCTCAGTAGGAATGACCGAAACTGTATTTATGATTTTTGTAGTAAATATATTTCGTTGAACGAAATTAATGAAAAATTTCAGTTCAATCATTCTTTTTTTTTTAGAAATGTGGGGCAAGATAGGAAGTAAATTGACGAAGAAATCTTCGAAGAAGAAAAACGAAACGCCATCATCGAATGGTAGAATTTCTTCGATCACAATCTGTAAAAATGAAGCCTAAATTTTTTAACTAACGATAATATTTCTTGTAGTAAGTTCTTTATTTTATTAGAATGTATATGGATAAGAAGAACTAAAATGAGTATACTTTTAAAATAAACTACACATTATTGAATCAGTCAAAATAGTAAGGCAGTTAAAATTATATTTTTCAAACTTATTGAATGAAATATTTTTGTTTTGAAATGTTTAATACTTTTTAGAGGAAAGCTGTGCAGAAAACGTCAAAGAAAGAAAAATAGAACGATGGAAGACTGAAGGTGTTTTGAATGAAAGAGATCGTTTGAATGACATGACATGACATTTATTATTTCAATGAGTTCGCGATAATGGGTATAGTTAATTATCTGGAACTATTTGAAAAATCAACATGAATAACGAATTTGTAACAGTCTTAATAGTATATTATTCCGTGAAGTTAAGCATAAATATACTATGGAAGAAATCATATTCAAATCAGTTGTTTTTGATTAAGGAAACCTGGCTGACTCCATGAAGAGAAAAACAACTAACATTGAACTCACAATTGGGAAAGGTTTGCAATTTGTAAAATAGCTTTTTTTTTTATATTTTCATACTAATTGAATAAAATGTGTACATGAATAGTGAATTAGTTTTCTATCAGCAATGACAAAAAAGTTGTTGACCTGAACCATATGTGTTATTGTCCAATTTTTCGGAGTTTAATCACATTGAAGAGCAATAATGATCTAACATTCGAAAATAATTCTTTTGCATTCAAAACGGAGTAATTCGATGAATTTCTAATCAGCTTTCGATGACTTTCTGATCTGTTCCAGCTTATCATTCTAAATACAAAACAAAATTTTGATCATATTGATTATAATGATTGTTTGTTTTCATTAAAGGAGGAAAGTCACGAAAGGACAAGGAACAAATCGTAAAAGATCGGATAGATCATGTTCTTAGCAGTTCAGAACAATCAGATTTTGACGACAAGTCTGATACTGAATATGATCCGCTCGACAAAATCAGTAAGTAATCGAGTAATCAGACTCAGTAACTAAAATTATTTTTCTCTCAGTTTTTCGTATTACAAAGAAGCAAAGTAAAGAAAGAATACACCACACCTATACCACACATTGATTCATGACAGAAAAGTTTTTACGATCAGTCTTTAATTGCAACTATGCATAGAAGATAGTATAATGTTCTTAGCAGTTCAGAATAATCAGATTTTGACGACAGGTCTGATACTGATTATAATTCGCTCGATAAAGTTAGTAAGTAATTGAATAATAAAACTCAGTAATTAAAATAATTTTTTTTCTCAGTTTTTCTTATTACAGAGAAGAAAGGTAAAGAAAGAATACGTCACTATAGAGAAAAAGGTGAACAAATGAGCACATCAGGACCGGACGACGAAACTGATTCCGAATATGATCCGATCAAGAAAGCCAGTAAGTAATCGGAAAATAATTACTCAGTAATTTTAAAAACGACATTTATTACAATTTCACATTTTTTCAGAGATAGAAAATGTGGGAAGACAGCGTCGTTATAGAAAAAAAACGAAACCAACAAAAACACCTTCTTCGGATACAGACGAAGAAACTGAATACAGAACGGGTATACATTTGCAATATACACTTATCATATGATTAATTAAAAAATATATTCATATCGTTCATTTACCTTTAGAATACGTGTTCAAATAAAAAGAGTTAACTAAAAATGATTAATTCCACATGTATGTGATTACTTTCCGTATTTTTCATCAATTTACTTATTATAATATATTTCACTGTGTATTTTTTACACTCTCATTGTTTTTGTATTTGTTGATACAATTAAATAATAATTAATATTAATATTAAAGAAAAAATTACCCAAATAAAGTAGCCTTCATCTGAAATATATCTATTTTAGCCTATCATCCCTATTCTTTTCTTGGTGAACGAAATAATGAGTGTACCTATTGTGGCGCCCTCCATTTGCCTGGAAAGCATTATTGTTGCTCAAATGGAAGAATCTTTATTCCGCCATTTCCAAAACTTCCTCCAGTATTAAATTCACTGTATTTCGATGTGCAAGATCGACGCGGACGTGAATTCGTCAGAAACATACTCTCTTATAACACTATATTCAGTTTTGCGTCCATACAGTATCGGAAAATACAAGCTGCTCCGTTCGGACCTCAGGTGAGAGACACTTAATATAATTCAAAAATATAATTATCAATTCAATATTTCAGGTTTGAAATGTTATTCACGATGCATTTGTAAATTTGTTCATTCACAATACATTGGTAAATTTGTTCATTCCAGGTCATGAAAACTCAGGGAGCAATTCGACACTTTCCATCTGCTCTCTTTCCTAAAGTAGCAGAAAACACTTCTTTTGGAAACTATTACGTATTTGATCATGATGAGGCTGTAGATAAACGGATGAGCAACCCGTACCATGGAAAACTTGATAGAGAGGTAGACTATACAGAACTTTGCAAAAAGCATTTGTTATTATAACTTATTGAATGAAAAATCAATATATACATTATAGCACAATACGGAACTATGTTGATAAGGTTACAAGGTTCCAAACTATTAAGTCGAATCCCATTTCCTGTATAAAAATACACAATGATCTACAAAAATAATTATCTTTTTTCCAGATAGTATCGGACTTGACTTCATGTATGACACAACATAATCCATTCGCCAAAATGTATAAAACAATGGCACAATGTATCGAAGAAGCAGAGAATAAAGGCCACCATCCAGATCATGTCAGATTGAAAATCATTGACGCTCATGGTGTGAACAAGAAATTGTTGAAAGAGGTGAAATTTGAATACACTTGGTTCGCGAAAATCACATTTCCTAATTTTCTAACCAGCACGTGCTAAACAGTGAAAATTAATGTATCTATTAGACAAGTTAGAAAATGAACGAAAGATGAAAAATTAATGTTTTTCAAATGCTGTGAAGTAGTACATGCGAAATCGAACTATTGTACGTGCATTATATACATATTATGTGATGTAAATTAGATCAAATTAATAAATACCAGAAATGTTTTTTCCGGGCCGCATTATTAAATTACCTTAATTGTTAAACTCATTTGTAGAATTACAGATGCACCCAGGAATATATAAGACTGAAGCTCACAACAAAGATTTTGTTTCCGTATTCTTTGATTCTTCTGCCGAACAAAGTGTACGGTATCCCGGTCTAACAATCTACCCAAAAAGAAGCAATAATCCATCTCGACCAATCTATCCATGGATGAAACAAGTATCACCACTATGCTACCCTCTGATTTTTCCAAGAGGTACTTTTCAATTTAATGATCAAAAGTAGTAATTTAACACTTCAATTCATTGATTAAACATAGTGATTTGCAAATATAAATTAAACATAATTTCATGAATGATAATTACAAAATCTCGAAATATTGTCCAATACAAGTGCTTATGTTAAGGAGAACCAGGATGGAAAGCTAGCGGTTTCCCAGTCGCAATTAATCGAACTTGCCCATACCGAGAACGTCTACGAGCATATGCCCAGTTCCATCCTGAAGAAGCAGCTTTATGGGATACTCCTCCAGAAGAATTGATGATTCAAGATACACAATTAGAAGGGTATAATTTGTTACAATATTTGTATACAAGTTTGTTATGATCTATTTGAATTCAACCTACTTTTGTTTAGAGATCCTAATTTGGAGAGTTCGCGGGATGAAAACGACGACAATTTGGCACCGAACTACTATGATGCAAGCACACGTCACGTATGTTGTTTTACTACGTTTTTTGAAGCTGTCATGATTAAACTATATATATCAACAAAAACAAAACTCAATCTGACATTAATAATTTGTAGACTTTGAAGTTATGTTATAGTAAGTTATTACTACAACCGCTAAAATAAATACCTAAATGTACTAAAATGCATATGTTTCAATTTTTTGAACTCCAACCACTTACAAAAAAATCATATGTTTTAAACTTTTCAGAATTTCACGACGGAAGTGGAAAACGATGAAAAGGAACGTGTTTACTTTTTGGAAAGAAACGGAGATGTATATCCAAATCGAGTGGAAAGTGGAAGTAAAAAGTATACATCTGTTTCACCGGAAGAACGAGAAATGGATGATGATCTTCATTCAAATAGTAGTTCCGTGAGTAAAGACATATCAGTTTTCCCATTGACATCATTACTACTATCGTTAATGAATTTAGTTTCAAAAGATATCTTGTAAAAATTCAATACAGTTTGTTATTAGAAGTGTTGACATGAGTCTTGCATTTAGATAATGAAAAACAGATGAATGAAAAAACGCAGATAATCTCCACTAATAATCTCCACTACACATGTGATATTGTATTTCTACTGAAATTAAGTTTCTGCATTTTTGGCTGAGTAGTCATTAATTCTTTTCAAACATGTTTTTGCAGAGTGAGGTGGAAATTGAGGAAGTGAACGACAGTTCAAGTGAAACACAGCATGACACCTCTATTCAAGAAGACTCAGAAGCTGAGGTTATACCTATATGTTAAAATATTGGCAAGAAAAAGTAAACACTCAATTTTATGTATGCTTGATAAAACAACTATACACACACTTTTAAAGTTAGTATGTTCATCCTATTTGAAGTCAAGTTAGTAATGTAGCTTAAATGAACTGAACTGTGTAACAAAATCTTAGTTGTAGTTTGATCTTGATTCAGACCATATTTTACAAGTTGTGATCAAAAAATAGAGAGATAAAACTACAATTAAACTATACAGCGGATAGTTTTGAATAAATGTCCTATGTATGCACAATTTTTAGACTGGAGAAAAAGAGATGTTACGAGGAGGTAAAAACGCAGAAGAGCCTATACCATCTACAAATGAACCGGTAATATGGTTGCAAATCCGTAATAATAACTTGTAATCGAATAAACTTTA
This sequence comes from Litoditis marina, assembly GCA_964036275.1. Taxonomy (NCBI): domain Eukaryota; kingdom Metazoa; phylum Nematoda; class Chromadorea; order Rhabditida; family Rhabditidae; genus Litoditis; species Litoditis marina. Next base: position 8,679,868 of record OZ038436.1, read on the forward strand.
CTGGAATAAACTAACTTCTACATTATCAGTTACAAGTTATAGCAAGTGTTTATGTCTAAACTGTACTTTGATCACAATTTATTCTATTATTTCATAATTACCTGAAAATCAATGAAACTCTTGTAAAATAGTTCTGTTGTACACTTTGCTTCTAAAAGAACATTACATTTAACACGTCAAACTGGAATTATACTGATTAAGCTCTTCTTCACTCATAAAGAGATTAGTGTTTCGAATTTGATATTAGCGAATTCCAGAATAAATTTTCTCGTATTTCAGAAACATCGTAAATTCGCATCATTCTGCGAGTATGGTCTCTATATTCATCAGAAGAGAATGCTCGCTCGAAACCGTATCAGCGCTGCACGAAAATTAGGCCAGCTGTTTACCATTGACATGGCCACACGACTACATCAATTTCGATCTCAAGCAATTAGAGAACATTATTCTGAATATCTAACCAGTACCAAGTGAGATTTTTTGTATTCAAAGCCTACATAAAATCATGAAGGATTCGTTTTCTCCAGAACAATCATATGGTGTTCCATTCCCTATTTCACTATGATTGTAGTTTGATTGTGTTGATCAATAATAGTAACCAGCGATGTATAACGATTAAACTACAATAACGATTTAATGAATTCAAAAATTAGAACTGTAGCAAATTTCACAGTAATTGTCAAATGTGATTCAATTTAAGATCAAACTCAAGCTAACAATGGAATCCCCAAATTCAATTATAATAGATTCTTAATAAGTTAAATTAATAATTTGATTTTTTAGATCAAAATTTCTCGGAGCCTATCAGAAGAAAGCAGACAAACATGGAGTTACAATTGGATGTGTGACTTCGATTCCTTCTACTATTCCTGGGTCACCTAGATGGCTCCAAGAACACTTTGAAAATGGAACGACTTTGGTGAACAAAAAGGGCAAACCAGATGCATTTTGGACCTTCACCACAAATGTAAACTGGAGAGAGATACAGGTTAATTTTTACTACAATATGTGATATCAAATCAAATCATTGTGACTAATTCCAAGTATGTTTCGAATAGTCTTTGCTGAACACGATATAATTATTAAGTGAAATACTAAGTGCATGTAAAACTCTCATGTTAAAAAGAGCAAATTAAATGAAATATGATTTTTTTGTAACCATGTGTACTCAAAAATATCATTAACTATACTAAGATATAGAAAATAGTTTGACATTCTAACATATAATTGAAAAATAAAAGTAATGGTAAACTTGTAAACTATTTTTGTATCAGATATACAATAGTTCGAAAGCCTATAGTGTCAATTATAGGATAATCTGGAACCAGGAACAACTTGGGAAGATAACCCACATCTCGTTAATGAAGTTTTCTGGAAAAAATGGAAAGTGTTTCTGGAAGACGTAGTTGGAACGCCAGATAAACCCGGTATGAAAAATAGCTGACAACTTGTTACTTACTTGTAACTTACAAAAGATCAAACTACAACCAATAGGAAAGAGCAAGTAACATTGTTTAAACAGTAATGTTGGTAAATGAAGAATTCGATAGCAAACTACAAATTTTATACTACAAACTATAACGGGATGATCAAACTACAAGTTGATTATAAACAATTATATGCTAACAACTCAGAAAATAAATGATTTTTTCAGAATTCTACATGTTTGTTTAGATATTTTTGAGCTACTTTCATTGAAATATTAGATAACTAATTATAATTGCTTTACAGGAATATTCGGTGAGGTTGCCTGGTACACTTTCTCCATTGAGTTCCAGCAACGAGGACCTCCACACGCTCATCTCATTGTTTCTTTCAAGAAACACATTCGAACTTCTTCTGAGATTGACAGAATCTGCCAAGCTGAACTCCCAGTTGTCCCGGACCCGTCCCATCCCGATTACGCCAAACAACTTCGACTCCGAGAGCTGGTGGAAAGGTTCATGATCCACCGGCCTTGTGAGAACGACCCCAACGCCTATTGCCAAGCACAGAAAAAGAAACACTGGAAACAATGCAAGAAACGTTATCCGAAGACGTTTAATCGGTTCACGAAATTCGACGACAGACAATACCCGGAACTACGACGACGCGACACGGGAGAAACGTGTGAGAAGAAATCTGGGAACATGACTGTGATTGCTGATAACAGACATGTGATTGCTCACAATCTGGAAATGCTGAGTCGCCACGAATGCCACATAAACGTCGAAATCATCTCAAACCTTCGAGTATTAAAGTATATATTTAAATACTTATTCAAGGGATTTGATCGTGTTCTTGTGGAGGCCGTAACAAGTACTTCAACCAGTATGTACCCCAATCAGATGACACTCGATGGCCACATCTTCTACCCGTCTTCTCTGAATATTCCAAAAGGAGCTCTGGCAGAAAGAAAAAGGGAAGCGGCAGCGCGATTGAAAGAAAACAAGATTGCTCCGTAAGTTTTTTTGGTTTTCAGTCTTGAAATACATTACGCATATTTGGTAACTAAAACGCTGAACCAAGATTAAAATATTCTATTTTTGAAAAACGAACTACAATGATCAACTGTTTCATGTTATCGTAGTAGGTTCAGTTTTACCATTGTATGAAAAAATTAGAAAGTTGTGATAACTGAAAGCTGAGAATCAACAATTTTTTTACGCATATCGTACAAATCTTAGTATTGAAATAAATGTATCGCAGATTGGACAAAGCCGGAAAACCAGTCGCAGTATATGATGAGACGTATATGGTAGAAGACATGCGTGCAATGACGGCATGTGAAGCAGCATGGGATTTCATGGCCTTGCCACGTGCAGGTTGCTCTCACACAATTGTACCGCTGTTCATACATGCACCAGATGATGAGCCAGTGACGTCGAACTTCGGAGAAGAGGAACAGGCCAAGACATTCAAGAAGATAATGGAAGAAGAAATACACAGTCGGTTGAAGGCGTGGTTCGAACTCAACAAATCAAGTTCCTTCGCAGATCGAGAAGTAAAATCGAAAACATTCGACTGGGTTCCAACGAAATATCTGTTCGAGAATGGGAAATGGAGATTGAGAAAAAAGAATTTGAGGTTGGTTGTGCTCCCAAATCGGTCCTAACATCTATATTTTTATAATACTCAAAATGGGACTGCATTGAATGCCGAATTTGGTTAGGAAAGCACGAAAGTCAGAAAAGTCCATGCAATCAATATTCATTCACTGAAAATCATTTTCTGCATCTCTGATATTAGGCAAACAGTTAATGTTTTGAAAATAGAATTTGGAATTGAACACTTTAGTAAGAGAAGAACATATATCGAACTATCTCAATTCGATCTTTCGTTTCAAAATTCATAGCAGCCTCTTATTAACATCAACAGAAAAACTATTTCAGTGAGCTCACTCTTGGACGAGTGAAGTATGTATCTCCGCGTCACTTGGAAAACTTTGCTATCCGTTTATTGGCAACCTCAGTTCCTGGTGTCACATCGTTTGAGGAACTACGTACGGTCAATGGTGAACTACAAGAAACTTTTGCAGATGCTTGCAGAGTGAGTTTAAAACAGGAAATGAAAGAGTGACCTATTGAAAGAGTGACCTACCTATTAGTAATGTTTTAGTAAGAAATAAGAGAAAGAAAAGTACAAAAAAACTATTTTCCAACACATAAAATTTGTAATGTAAAGCTCCAACGACATAAGTTGTAATGTATGAGAATCTGTAATAACTAAAAATGTGTCAAAGCCTCCGAACGATCAAAAAGTTAATTGTTAGGATTGTTTTAAAAAAAGCTTTAAATTAACAATTTTTATCTTTGAATGGTTAAGAAGAGAGGCCTGATGAACGATGAACAGGAATGGCACAACGCTCTCAGTGAAGCGGCAGAGTATCAGATGCCGTTGAACCTACGTCGCATGTTCATCACGATTCTGATTTTCTGTGCCCCGAAAGATCCAAGAGAATTATGGGAAGCTCATAAAGTTAGTTTTTATTCACTGAAACTACAGTTCAATAAAATGTATTACACATTTGTCAAACGTAGAGCAGAATAAGTTGAAGGAGAAATAGAGAGAAAGATTACCTCTGACAATATTTGAGTGATTAATGTATTTAAATAACTTCAATCAATTCACCTGCATAAAAATGAGTATGAGTCAGTAAGTATAGCTAAATGGTTGAACATGCCAGAAATGATATATGCTAATTCAAATGTACTTCGCATTTAACAAATTATTTAGGAAGACTTCTTTGAGAGAAAGCAATGGAGTGATAAACAAAAGGAAGCTCATGCATTGTTTCACATTGAATCAGGATTGAAAGCTCATGGAATGTCATTGAAAACTCTTGGTCTTCCTGGTATGAACTCATTTAATCAAATGAAACACTTAAATTCGTCCAGTAAATACTGATTAAAAACTACCTCTTTACTATTCATACACTTTTAAAGTGTGGTGTATTCTAAGCGCATTACATGACTACACGAATTTCATGTGTGAAACTATACAATTACCGTTAATAATTTGGTTTGATTTCATTGCAAACGAATAAAAATCATCTTTTCAGAACTATAAATAGAAACCATAGATAATTTCAGATGTTGACAGAAGTAATTTGCCTCATAAAGTGGATTTGGTTGACGATTTGAATGTTCCCACAAAGACTACAAACGAATATGCAGAAATAGGAAAATCAAAGGAAAATGTACGTGATGTTTGAAGTCAAATAATTATTGGAGTTGTCTTTAACGAAAGTTATTCTACCTTTTCTAACTGTATTAATTGTTCGTAAATTGAGGTTCGAATTAAAGTCAAGTCACAATAAAATCATTCCTATATTCATATTTGTAACAATTACATGCTAATCCACTTATAGTATGTACTCTCTGATAGTTTTCAGTAAGTTTAATTTCCCATTTCACATTGAAAATCCCTGAAATAGAGTTGTTTAAGACAGAAACAGTTTTGATGAAATATTGTGATTAACTCAACAATATATGAATAACCAAAATTGTAGTTTGCTCTATAACCTAACCAATTAAAACAAACTACCAATATAGGAGTAATACATAATTGACATTGAAAAACGTATCAAGGCATAAAGGGAAATAAATGTATTCTTTTGTTTAGTTCAATTTTTTTACAGCAATTGAACGATGAACAGAAGGCTGCATTCGATACCATTGTTGAGACTATTGAGAATGATTCCTCTCAGCCGTTCTTCATAGAGGGTAGTGGTGGCTGTGGGAAAACATTTTTGTATGAAACACTCTATCACACATTGAGTGGCAAAGGCTACAAGGTACTGTTAAACTTCTCTGATTTAGAAAAAAAAACATATGGATCAAAGTTGATCATTTGTTTCCATCATGTGGCAAATATCTGAAATCAATCTAATTTCAGGTTCTGTCCGTTGCGCACACAGGCATAGCCTCAATTCTACTGCCGAACGGAGCCACAGTACATCGTACTTTCTCGATTCCTCTCATTACTGAAGACAACATGCACTCGAAAGTAGAATTGGAGAGTAGTCTAGGTACGGAAAATACAACATTGTTGCTTTTTTCAAAACATTTACTGCAGTTCCAAATGATTTCTTTTCAGCAACTGATTTGAAAGAAGTGGATGTGATACTGTGGGACGAATGTACGATGACCGATCGTCGTATTCTACAGGCCGTACATCAATTATTTGTCAATCTTCACCCTGAGAAATCTGATGTCCTGTTTGGAGGAGTATCTCTCATTTTTGGAGGAGATTTCAGGCAAACTCTCCCAATAGTTCCAGGCGTAAAGGATGCTTCAGTTCTTGACTACACCATCCTACGAAGTGACTTATGGAATCACATCAAGGTTACTCTCAAACTAATATAGACAAACTACATACAGCGAAGTAAAGCAAATACTTGAGCTTATAATTGCACTTTCAATGATAAAATGACGCATTATGAGAAAGAATATATTTTAAATATTGAAACTTAATACTGAAAAAAAGTTTCAATTGTATTTATTATTAAGTAAATAATGTTTTATCATTTACATATTTACATCGCAGTGTTCTATATAATTTTCAGGTTCTACATCTGTACAAAAATATGCGCGCAGTGGGCCATGAAGAGTTCATATTGTGGCTACAGAAAGTGGGAAATGGAACTGCCAACGATGACCTATCCCCGCCTGAATATGACCAAGAAGTGTCTCTACCACAAGAATGTTTAGTAAACACGGAAGCTCAACTAATTGATGATATTTTCGGTGATGGAAAAATTGGTGAATCTATTGCTGAATCATCTACAATTTTGACGGTGGATAACAAAACCTCTTTGGAGATTAACAACAAGGTAAACAGTTATAATATCATACTTTTAAACTTATTTATAGAAAAAAAATATTTCTCTTTCTTAAATAAATTACAATTTTTCACTGCAAAGTATTCGAACTTTATACCTGATTCAAAAAGTACTCAATCATGAAAATACCATTATATACTTTCTCAAACAATTGATAAATGTCATCACTCTAAAATTAATTCGAAGGAAAAGCATTTGTTATTACCATAATAGTTACGGTTATTTATAGATCCTCAAATTGTTGCCCGGTGATGAAAAAGAGTTCATGTCGATAGACAGTTATGATGAAAACCGAGGTTTCAAAGAATTGGATCCAGAATGCTATAATATGTTGACGCCTACGGGAATGCCACCCCACAAGTTACATATGAAAGTGTGTTTCACTCTTATACAAATGTTCAGAGAAAATATTCAATGTATCATGGCTACTTTTTTAAGACTGAAAATTGGAGATCAGTTAAACATGTTTGAAGTGAGAGTCAACTTTAATAAAACGACCAAAAGTTTTTTTGGGAACCAATTTTCCAGTATTCTAAGATTAATTAAAAGGAATTGTTGAATGTTGATTGAAGAAATTCCAGTTTACGTAAAAAAATGTTAAATTATTTTAGGTCGGATCTATTGTGATTTTACAACGAAATCTCAACGTCAGTCAAGGTCTATGTAATGGCAGTCGAATGAAAGTGTTGAAAATACAGCCAAATGTAAGCAACATTTCATGATATGAATGTTAATTTGATGTCAGAAAAATAAGAAAAATAGAAGGGTAAATAAAACAAATGAAAAAGTAGGATAGAAATGAATAAAGAGGAAACTCATATATAGTAGAAAGTAGAAACTAAAATAGTGAATATTTTTTTTCTAAATGCTTTTTTCACTTCAGGTAATTAAATCATGTTTATCGTAATGTTCATATTAAAATAAATGCACCTAATTTGAATCCATGTCGTAATTTCAGGTAATAACTTGTCGACCAATTCACGCACAGACAAGAACTCCAGACACTGTATTCATTCATCGTATTCTTATGACCACTACTACGGCACCGACGAGAGAATTGGCGTTCGTTCGCAGACAATTCCCCCTGAGACTGGCGTACTCTATGACAATTAACAAGAGTCAGGGGCAAACTTTCGACAAAGTTGGCCTATTGCTCAGAACGCCCCCATTCGCTCACGGTCAACTGTTTGTGGCTGTGTCACGAGTTCGAAATTTCGAGAATCTGAGAATCTACAATTCCAACAAGTCGGATCGTCAGAAGACTTCGAATATTGTCTACAGAGAGGCATTGATTTAAAATGTACATACTATTTCTATGAAAGTTAATTAAAGTGTCTGTTCAATTTCTAAATATGAAAAAAGTAACTGTTTTTGAACAGTAGACTGTCTGAAAACAACTAAACTTGCACTAAAAAGTCTTATGATTGCCAAAACAGCTATAATTACGAAATGTAATTAGCATTAGAAAATCTTGAGTTGATCCTAATACATTTAAAAAGAAGGTTAACTAAATTGTAATTGAACGTGCAAAATGGAAATACTCTAAGAAACATGTTTACCAAAAACCCGAAAACCTGTTCACCAAAGAATAGACACGTGAGTCTGAACAGGTTTCGTTAAAAACTTGCGAACGTGCAGAAACAAATTTTCGTGAAACCTGTTTGCCAAAGGTTGAACACGTTGCAACAGTAACTCGTTAGAGAACTGGAAAAGTACGTGGTTCACAGGTATCCTCGATAAAATCGTTTAACAAGAAAAGGAAAAGACGAGAAAAGACACAAGAAGACTTTGAGTTTCTGAACTTGTTTTAGTTAAAGAAAGTCTACAATGATCACGAGCAAACTACAATACTCAGAATAAGAACATCTGTACCAAAAGTCCACTTTGTAGTTTGATCTCTTTCCTGTAACAGCCTAATATTTACAATTGAAAAAAAACTTAAACTAAATAGTTTTTTTTTTCAATAAGTCTTTCTATAGAAAATTTATCAAGTAATCTACGCATCTAATATTTGTTATTCGAGAAACTACACTCTAAGATAATTGTGAAAAGTGATGCTATTTGTAAACTAAACAGTCACAGTAAACGAATACTGATCATATATGACACAATGCTAATTATCAGCAATGTCCCGCCTTCTATACTTAATTGAGGTTACTTCTTTTCTCATTGTCTTCGACAAAAATGACCGAAACGTAATTATTCTATACATGCAATTATCGCCTTCGCCAATCTCACAAAGTAAACCTTCTAATGACATGATCTGAAATCAGACCCATAATTGATTATAAGTAACTGAACCAAACTACATATAGTCTATTTCACCAGTCAATGTACTCCTACAGTAATCCGTCAATTATTCAAGAGGGTGTTTTCTAATGGAAAAGTTATTACTTGGGTTTCAAATTTCCAGAGTTAGTAGTAGTAAACATGCAGAAGACACTATCAACATTTTGAGGAGTTCTGAATACGCTTATATACCAAACTTTGACCTGGAAGTGTTAGCAGATTATTGTAGAGGGTTATAAGTGGGTGGAACAAACTATATATTTTAATATCTACCTATCAATAAATTACGTTACATAGTGACAAATGTTGAACCTGCGTCGCATGTTCTTCACAATATTGATTTGAAAAAAGTGAATACCTGTAACCATACTGATATGGTGAAGTAAATAGATATATATATAAAATCCAACCATATTATAGAAAGACTTCGTTCCGTAATGAAAGCGAGTCAGTATAAATGAATAGTGACTCACGTCAGGAATCACGTACGCACTTGCAGAAATATTCCAAACTCTAAATAACGCGAAATGACGGATTCACGAGTTCTACCAAACTACAACAGATGAACAAAACTATAAATATTAAATGAACTTTTGGCTGAAGAAACCAAGGTACTGTAATTTATAAGTGTGTACAATTTCTATACAACGACGAGTGCAATTCAGAAGGCTGGAAAACGTCGAATGAACTTTGTCAAAACTCTTTGAAACTTTCATAACGAGTAGTAATTGGTTCGAACACATTACAAATACATTTTTCATAAAGTAAGGATCACGTCAGTCAGGATTCTGAAGGCATGAAGACGTTAACGCATAAAACTTTTCATAAAAGTTTGAAACTTCTAAAAAGAGTTGAAACCGTTGTAACCATTTCGAAATAAGTTGCAAAACAGTTACCAATATGTCCGCTAGACGGGCCCGCGGCGTTAGCCGCGGGACCGGCTAGTCACCACACCTATAGCACACATGATAATGTCACGCAAAAGTTATTACGATTTGGCTGTAATTTCAATCATGCATAATAGACAACGATCTAAGATAAATGACCCGTACGATAGTTGAGTTAGGGCCTTATAATTTTTTTAGACCTTAATTTATGAAATTCATGAAAACTGCTTTCTGCTACTGTACGCTAACGGCTGAATGAAATGCTACCTAACTGCTATCAACCATCTAACTCTTGAGGCCTTTCATTGTGGTGACCTCAAAAAATCAATATATCGACTTATCGACCCGCTACAAAAATGCCGAAAAACAAAAGCGTTACCATCACCATCACCGATTTGTCCCATACTACATCCACGTAAGTGGGTACGTGTACTGACCAACCATCTCCAATGCGAGTTGACCAAATTGATCTATTGATTTTTTATAAGAGTTTTTATGAAAAAGCCATGATATTTGGATGAACGCCACTCGAGTACGACTGAACAAAATTTTATAAAAACTACAGTGGTAAACATACCATGAGAAATAAACATGACTTTCAATTGTGAAAAATCGATAATATCGACTTATTGATTAGTTATGAATGAATGTAGAGTTGAGAAAACTTCAATTACTCTGCAAGAACGTACTGAACGATTTCTTTCGTACATTCACATAAAGTGTAAAATAGATAAGTGAACAATATGAGCCTACAAAAAAACCATGGTTCGTTGACCGTTTTCCGGAAAATTTATTTTTAAAATTTTCCAACACTTTCAAAATGGTTCAATTGATACGAGTTTCACACTGTGATTAGTTAGTGACAACTTAAAGCTTAATTTAGAAAAAGTTCAAGGAAAAATTCAGTCATTCCCGAGTTATACGTTATGGAATTTCCCTCAAAAATCGAAGACGTCACATTTATATCTCGAAATTGTGTCAATAATATTGATTCGTTTTATTTTTCCTGAACTCACATAAACCTGTGCTTCACAATGGCAGTTCAATAAAACACGTATATTTTTTTTGAAATTCCTTTGATGACGTCATCAGTTTTTGAATGATGTCCAATAACTCAGGTACGGAAACATGAATTTTTCCCAAACTTGGCCACAATCCTTTTATCATTAGGATACAGGTTTGGAAGAAACAAGGGACCGAGCGCCCCACGGGAAAGTGGTTTTTTAGGGTCACACCGTCACCACACCTATAGCACACATGATAATGTCACGCAAAAGTTATTACGATTTGGCTGTAATTTCAATCATGCATAATAGACAACGATCTAAGATAAATGACCCGTACGATAGTTGAGTTAGGGCCTTATAATTTTTTTAGACCTTAATTTATGAAATTCATGAAAACTGCTTTCTGCTACTGTACGCTAACGGCTGAATGAAATGCTACCTAACTGCTATCAACCATCTAACTCTTGAGGCCTTTCATTGTGGTGACCTCAAAAAATCAATATATCGACTTATCGACCCGCTACAAAAATGCCGAAAAACAAAAGCGTTACCATCACCATCACCGATTTGTCCCATACTACATCCACGTAAGTGGGTACGTGTACTGACCAACCATCTCCAATGCGAGTTGACCAAATTGATCTATTGATTTTTTATAAGAGTTTTTATGAAAAAGCCATGATATTTGGATGAACGCCACTCGAGTACGACTGAACAAAATTTTATAAAAACTACAGTGGTAAACATACCATGAGAAATAAACATGACTTTCAATTGTGAAAAATCGATAATATCGACTTATTGATTAGTTATGAATGAATGTAGAGTTGAGAAAACTTCAATTACTCTGCAAGAACGTACTGAACGATTTCTTTCGTACATTCACATAAAGTGTAAAATAGATAAGTGAACAATATGAGCCTACAAAAAAACCATGGTTCGTTGACCGTTTTCCGGAAAATTTATTTTTAAAATTTTCCAACACTTTCAAAATGGTTCAATTGATACGAGTTTCACACTGTGATTAGTTAGTGACAACTTAAAGCTTAATTTAGAAAAAGTTCAAGGAAAAATTCAGTCATTCCCGAGTTATACGTTATGGAATTTCCCTCAAAAATCGAAGACGTCACATTTATATCTCGAAATTGTGTCAATAATATTGATTCGTTTTATTTTTCCTGAACTCACATAAACCTGTGCTTCACAATGGCAGTTCAATAAAACACGTATATTTTTTTTGAAATTCCTTTGATGACGTCATCAGTTTTTGAATGATGTCCAATAACTCAGGTACGGAAACATGAATTTTTCCCAAACTTGGCCACAATCGTTTTATCATTAGGATACAGGTTTGGAAGAAACAAGGGACCGAGCGCCCCACGGGAAAGTGGTTTTTTAGGGTCACACCGTCACCACACCTATAGCACACATGATAATGTCACGCAAAAGTTATTACGATTTGGCTGTAATTTCAATCATGCATAATAGACAACGATCTAAGATAAATGACCCGTACGATAGTTGAGTTAGGGCCTTATAATTTTTTTAGACCTTAATTTATGAAATTCATGAAAACTGCTTTCTGCTACTGTACGCTAACGGCTGAATGAAATGCTACCTAACTGCTATCAACCATCTAACTCTTGAGGCCTTTCATTGTGGTGACCTCAAAAAATCAATATATCGACTTATCGACCCGCTACAAAAATGCCGAAAAACAAAAGCGTTACCATCACCATCACCGATTTGTCCCATACTACATCCACGTAAGTGGGTACGTGTACTGACCAACCATCTCCAATGCGAGTTGACCAAATTGATCTATTGATTTTTTATAAGAGTTTTTATGAAAAAGCCATGATATTTGGATGAACGCCACTCGAGTACGACTGAACAAAATTTTATAAAAACTACAGTGGTAAACATACCATGAGAAATAAACATGACTTTCAATTGTGAAAAATCGATAATATCGACTTATTGATTAGTTATGAATGAATGTAGAGTTGAGAAAACTTCAATTACTCTGCAAGAACGTACTGAACGATTTCTTTCGTACATTCACATAAAGTGTAAAATAGATAAGTGAACAATATGAGCCTACAAAAAAACCATGGTTCGTTGACCGTTTTCCGGAAAATTTATTTTTAAAATTTTCCAACACTTTCAAAATGGTTCAATTGATACGAGTTTCACACTGTGATTAGTTAGTGACAACTTAAAGCTTAATTTAGAAAAAGTTCAAGGAAAAATTCAGTCATTCCCGAGTTATACGTTATGGAATTTCCCTCAAAAATCGAAGACGTCACATTTATATCTCGAAATTGTGTCAATAATATTGATTCGTTTTATTTTTCCTGAACTCACATAAACCTGTGCTTCACAATGGCAGTTCAATAAAACACGTATATTTTTTTTGAAATTCCTTTGATGACGTCATCAGTTTTTGAATGATGTCCAATAACTCAGGTACGGAAACATGAATTTTTCCCAAACTTGGCCACAATCCTTTTATCATTAGGATACAGGTTTGGAAGAAACAAGGGACCGAGCGCCCCACGGGAAAGTGGTTTTTTAGGGTCACACCGTCACCACACCTATAGCACACATGATAATGTCACGCAAAAGTTATTACGATTTGGCTGTAATTTCAATCATGCATAATAGACAACGATCTAAGATAAATGACCCGTACGATAGTTGAGTTAGGGCCTTATAATTTTTTTAGACCTTAATTTATGAAATTCATGAAAACTGCTTTCTGCTACTGTACGCTAACGGCTGAATGAAATGCTACCTAACTGCTATCAACCATCTAACTCTTGAGGCCTTTCATTGTGGTGACCTCAAAAAATCAATATATCGACTTATCGACCCGCTACAAAAATGCCGAAAAACAAAAGCGTTACCATCACCATCACCGATTTGTCCCATACTACATCCACGTAAGTGGGTACGTGTACTGACCAACCATCTCCAATGCGAGTTGACCAAATTGATCTATTGATTTTTTATAAGAGTTTTTATGAAAAAGCCATGATATTTGGATGAACGCCACTCGAGTACGACTGAACAAAATTTTATAAAAACTACAGTGGTAAACATACCATGAGAAATAAACATGACTTTCAATTGTGAAAAATCGATAATATCGACTTATTGATTAGTTATGAATGAATGTAGAGTTGAGAAAACTTCAATTACTCTGCAAGAACGTACTGAACGATTTCTTTCGTACATTCACATAAAGTGTAAAATAGATAAGTGAACAATATGAGCCTACAAAAAAACCATGGTTCGTTGACCGTTTTCCGGAAAATTTATTTTTAAAATTTTCCAACACTTTCAAAATGGTTCAATTGATACGAGTTTCACACTGTGATTAGTTAGTGACAACTTAAAGCTTAATTTAGAAAAAGTTCAAGGAAAAATTCAGTCATTCCCGAGTTATACGTTATGGAATTTCCCTCAAAAATCGAAGACGTCACATTTATATCTCGAAATTGTGTCAATAATATTGATTCGTTTTATTTTTCCTGAACTCACATAAACCTGTGCTTCACAATGGCAGTTCAATAAAACACGTATATTTTTTTTGAAATTCCTTTGATGACGTCATCAGTTTTTGAATGATGTCCAATAACTCAGGTACGGAAACATGAATTTTTCCCAAACTTGGCCACAATCCTTTTATCATTAGGATACAGGTTTGGAAGAAACAAGGGACCGAGCGCCCCACGGGAAAGTGGTTTTTTAGGGTCACACCGTCACCACACCTATAGCACACATGATAATGTCACGCAAAAGTTATTACGATTTGGCTGTAATTTCAATCATGCATAATAGACAACGATCTAAGATAAATGACCCGTACGATAGTTGAGTTAGGGCCTTATAATTTTTTTAGACCTTAATTTATGAAATTCATGAAAACTGCTTTCTGCTACTGTACGCTAACGGCTGAATGAAATGCTACCTAACTGCTATCAACCATCTAACTCTTGAGGCCTTTCATTGTGGTGACCTCAAAAAATCAATATATCGACTTATCGACCCGCTACAAAAATGCCGAAAAACAAAAGCGTTACCATCACCATCACCGATTTGTCCCATACTACATCCACGTAAGTGGGTACGTGTACTGACCAACCATCTCCAATGCGAGTTGACCAAATTGATCTATTGATTTTTTATAAGAGTTTTTATGAAAAAGCCATGATATTTGGATGAACGCCACTCGAGTACGACTGAACAAAATTTTATAAAAACTACAGTGGTAAACATACCATGAGAAATAAACATGACTTTCAATTGTGAAAAATCGATAATATCGACTTATTGATTAGTTATGAATGAATGTAGAGTTGAGAAAACTTCAATTACTCTGCAAGAACGTACTGAACGATTTCTTTCGTACATTCACATAAAGTGTAAAATAGATAAGTGAACAATATGAGCCTACAAAAAAACCATGGTTCGTTGACCGTTTTCCGGAAAATTTATTTTTAAAATTTTCCAACACTTTCAAAATGGTTCAATTGATACGAGTTTCACACTGTGATTAGTTAGTGACAACTTAAAGCTTAATTTAGAAAAAGTTCAAGGAAAAATTCAGTCATTCCCGAGTTATACGTTATGGAATTTCCCTCAAAAATCGAAGACGTCACATTTATATCTCGAAATTGTGTCAATAATATTGATTCGTTTTATTTTTCCTGAACTCACATAAACCTGTGCTTCACAATGGCAGTTCAATAAAACACGTATATTTTTTTTGAAATTCCTTTGATGACGTCATCAGTTTTTGAATGATGTCCAATAACTCAGGTACGGAAACATGAATTTTTCCCAAACTTGGCCACAATCCTTTTATCATTAGGATACAGGTTTGGAAGAAACAAGGGACCGAGCGCCCCACGGGAAAGTGGTTTTTTAGGGTCACACCGTCACCACACCTATAGCACACATGATAATGTCACGCAAAAGTTATTACGATTTGGCTGTAATTTCAATCATGCATAATAGACAACGATCTAAGATAAATGACCCGTACGATAGTTGAGTTAGGGCCTTATAATTTTTTTAGACCTTAATTTATGAAATTCATGAAAACTGCTTTCTGCTACTGTACGCTAACGGCTGAATGAAATGCTACCTAACTGCTATCAACCATCTAACTCTTGAGGCCTTTCATTGTGGTGACCTCAAAAAATCAATATATCGACTTATCGACCCGCTACAAAAATGCCGAAAAACAAAAGCGTTACCATCACCATCACCGATTTGTCCCATACTACATCCACGTAAGTGGGTACGTGTACTGACCAACCATCTCCAATGCGAGTTGACCAAATTGATCTATTGATTTTTTATAAGAGTTTTTATGAAAAAGCCATGATATTTGGATGAACGCCACTCGAGTACGACTGAACAAAATTTTATAAAAACTACAGTGGTAAACATACCATGAGAAATAAACATGACTTTCAATTGTGAAAAATCGATAATATCGACTTATTGATTAGTTATGAATGAATGTAGAGTTGAGAAAACTTCAATTACTCTGCAAGAACGTACTGAACGATTTCTTTCGTACATTCACATAAAGTGTAAAATAGATAAGTGAACAATATGAGCCTACAAAAAAACCATGGTTCGTTGACCGTTTTCCGGAAAATTTATTTTTAAAATTTTCCAACACTTTCAAAATGGTTCAATTGATACGAGTTTCACACTGTGATTAGTTAGTGACAACTTAAAGCTTAATTTAGAAAAAGTTCAAGGAAAAATTCAGTCATTCCCGAATTATACGTTATGGAATTTCCCTCAAAAATCGAAGACGTCACATTTATATCTCGAAATTGTGTCAATAATATTGATTCGTTTTATTTTTCCTGAACTCACATAAACCTGTGCTTCACAATGGCAGTTCAATAAAACACGTATATTTTTTTTGAAATTCCTTTGATGACGTCATCAGTTTTTGAATGATGTCCAATAACTCAGGTACGGAAACATGAATTTTTCCCAAACTTGGCCAAAATCCTTTTATCATTAGGATACAGGTTTGGAAGAAACAAGGGACCGAGCGCCCCACGGGAAAGTGGTTTTTTAGGGTCACACCGTCACCACACCTATAGCACACATGATAATGTCACGCAAAAGTTATTACGATTTGGCTGTAATTTCAATCATGCATAATAGACAACGATCTAAGATAAATGACCCGTACGATAGTTGAGTTAGGGCCTTATAATTTTTTTAGACCTTAATTTATGAAATTCATGAAAACTGCTTTCTGCTACTGTACGCTAACGGCTGAATGAAATGCTACCTAACTGCTATCAACCATCTAACTCTTGAGGCCTTTCATTGTGGTGACCTCAAAAAATCAATATATCGACTTATCGACCCGCTACAAAAATGCCGAAAAACAAAAGCGTTACCATCACCATCACCGATTTGTCCCATACTACATCCACGTAAGTGGGTACGTGTACTGACCAACCATCTCCAATGCGAGTTGACCAAATTGATCTATTGATTTTTTATAAGAGTTTTTATGAAAAAGCCATGATATTTGGATGAACGCCACTCGAGTACGACTGAACAAAATTTTATAAAAACTACAGTGGTAAACATACCATGAGAAATAAACATGACTTTCAATTGTGAAAAATCGATAATATCGACTTATTGATTAGTTATGAATGAATGTAGAGTTGAGAAAACTTCAATTACTCTGCAAGAACGTACTGAACGATTTCTTTCGTACATTCACATAAAGTGTAAAATAGATAAGTGAACAATATGAGCCTACAAAAAAACCATGGTTCGTTGACCGTTTTCCGGAAAATTTATTTTTAAAATTTTCCAACACTTTCAAAATGGTTCAATTGATACGAGTTTCACACTGTGATTAGTTAGTGACAACTTAAAGCTTAATTTAGAAAAAGTTCAAGGAAAAATTCAGTCATTCCCGAGTTATACGTTATGGAATTTCCCTCAAAAATCGAAGACGTCACATTTATATATCGAAATTGTGTCAATAATATTGATTCGTTTTATTTTTCCTGAACTCACATAAACCTGTGCTTCACAATGGCAGTTCAATAAAACACGTATATTTTTTTTGAAATTCCTTTGATGACGTCATCAGTTTTTGAATGATGTCCAATAACTCAGGTACGGAAACATGAATTTTTCCCAAACTTGGCCACAATCCTTTTATCATTAGGATACAGGTTTGGAAGAAACAAGGGACCGAGCGCCCCACGGGAAAGTGGTTTTTTAGGGTCACACCGTCACCCTTACTATACTATACATGCTAATGTCACGGTACGGTACGGTACGGTACGTAACGGGACGCCCAACTTTTGTTCCTAAACAACTTCTAACCATGACCATCAATTATGTCACTAAAATCTAAGGTAGCGGTGTCTAAGGAAAATCAATGCTATCGATTTATTGATTTTTTAAGGCCTTAAGTTGGAGAGCAGAATTTCAGAGATACTCCACATGAAAGCCTGTCTTCTGAAGACAAATGTTTCTATCGATCACTTTTTGCCGGAAACGTTTCCGGAAAGAGTTACATGAATTAGAAAAAAGTACAATTTTTTGCTACTTTTATTCCTCATACCGCCCATGTTGATGATATGATCGTGAAACTTCTGGCTGGTTGAACTCTTCAGAAGCCGTGACTATTGGCTCAATATCGTCTGGAATTTCGCAACTTCCTTCGGATTTGAGAAATTTCCGGAACATTTTGGGATTTCCGAACTGTTTTAAAATGATCCGCATCTGTTCATATTGTGGCACGAGATGTGTCATGACCTACTGAGTATACATTCGCAATATGAAGGATCAAAGATCAAGTATCGATTTTTGGTGATCTCCAGAATGAAACATAGTACCTCAAAAAGAAGGCTACAAAAGGAGGTTCCCATTAACCATTTGTTCTCTAATTTTCATATTGTAGACGATTGATTGTCAGGTACTTAACTTTATAAACAATAAACATTATATCGTAGGACAGGTGTTCTATAAGCGTTCATAAACATCAACAAAAAAATTTCATTCATTTCAGTGGGGCGCATGTTCAAAATATGATTGAATCTCTGAGATTTGTGTATAAGATGTGCATAAACGATTGAAACAATTTGTATGTGACAGATTTTAAAATTTCTCAAAAATAATTTTTCAAGACTTTTTTTTAGAAAAAAGTGAAACAGCCAAACTCGTGCAGTATGACCCAAATTTTGTCCATAGACGAAGATCAATAGACCGGCAAATATTGTGGAAAATTGAGCAAAACCATTCAGCCGTTTTCGAGTTATTCAAGTTTCAAAAGTTCAACCCGTACTATATACGGCGCAAATAGGCTCACTTTTAAGCTACCTCGGACTCAACATTTTCCCACGCCTCTCCTGGCCGTCTAAATGATCGAAACGACTTGAAACTCATAGGGCAGAACCAGTATTAGATAAAGATTGTACTGCCAGAGCATTAAGGTCAAAGGTCAACTATTGATTTTTTAGCGCAGTAAATATGATTTTGGCCTAAAATTGCTATGGAAATAGATAAAACTTCAAACTCAGTTCCATTGTATTCCACTACTCATGAACAACTCAAAAAGTCAAACAAGGGGTACATCCGAGAAAAATGAGCCAAGTTACAGTAGTTTTAAGTTTCAAGATCAAACCATCAATTGATGACGTCACATACCAAGCATTTCACTAGCAAAAAAGTCAGGTTATCCGTAATAGCTTTGATACTTGGAGGTAAGAACTACCATAGACATCTAAGGTTGTGGTGTCTGAGGAAAATCGATAATATCGATTTATTGATTTTTTATGACCTACAGTAAATTCAACAAATTGTTTCATTTTACAAACTACTGAACAACTGTGAGCGTAGGGGGGTCTGGGGGGGTCTCCCCCCCAGGTAGACGGGCCCGCGGCGTCAGCCGCGGGACCGGCTAGTCACCACACCTATAGCACACATGATAATGTCACGCAAAAGTTATTACGATTTGGCTGTAATTTCAATCATGCATAATAGACAACGATCTAAGATAAATGACCCGTACGATAGTTGAGTTAGGGCCTTATAATTTTTTTAGACCTTAATTTATGAAATTCATGAAAACTGCTTTCTGCTACTGTACGCTAACGGCTGAATGAAATGCTACCTAACTGCTATCAACCATCTAACTCTTGAGGCCTTTCATTGTGGTGACCTCAAAAAATCAATATATCGACTTATCGACCCGCTACAAAAATGCCGAAAAACAAAAGCGTTACCATCACCATCACCGATTTGTCCCATACTACATCCACGTAAGTGGGTACGTGTACTGACCAACCATCTCCAATGCGAGTTGACCAAATTGATCTATTGATTTTTTATAAGAGTTTTTATGAAAAAGCCATGATATTTGGATGAACGCCACTCGAGTACGACTGAACAAAATTTTATAAAAACTACAGTGGTAAACATACCATGAGAAATAAACATGACTTTCAATTGTGAAAAATCGATAATATCGACTTATTGATTAGTTATGAATGAATGTAGAGTTGAGAAAACTTCAATTACTCTGCAAGAACGTACTGAACGATTTCTTTCGTACATTCACATAAAGTGTAAAATAGATAAGTGAACAATATGAGCCTACAAAAAAACCATGGTTCGTTGACCGTTTTCCGGAAAATTTATTTTTAAAATTTTCCAACACTTTCAAAATGGTTCAATTGATACGAGTTTCACACTGTGATTAGTTAGTGACAACTTAAAGCTTAATTTAGAAAAAGTTCAAGGAAAAATTCAGTCATTCCCGAGTTATACGTTATGGAATTTCCCTCAAAAATCGAAGACGTCACATTTATATCTCGAAATTGTGTCAATAATATTGATTCGTTTTATTTTTCCTGAACTCACATAAACCTGTGCTTCACAATGGCAGTTCAATAAAACACGTATATTTTTTTTGAAATTCCTTTGATGACGTCATCAGTTTTTGAATGATGTCCAATAACTCAGGTACGGAAACATGAATTTTTCCCAAACTTGGCCACAATCCTTTTATCATTAGGATACAGGTTTGGAAGAAACAAGGGACCGAGCGCCCCACGGGAAAGTGGTTTTTTAGGGTCACACCGTCACCTATATCATAATAAAGAAGAACTGTAAAACTTCAAACCGCTTCAAATTGTCCATAACTCATAGTGAAGATAGGAAATCCAATTTAATTCGATTTCGCTCTGCCGTTTTTCGTCATATTGATTTATTGATTTTTAATGACCTAAAATAGAAAAGTGAAATTTTGCGATTTCAGACCCCAAACTCCGTCAGCATAAACTAGAGACTACTTTAAGGTTTTTGAGAGGTATCATTTTTTTTCTTTTGCGTTTAAAGCTTTTTATAGCATTTTTTACAGAAAATAAATCTCAAGCTCATGCTGCTGTGCGCCAACCAGGCAGTGTCAGCTCACGTCGTTCAGTACACGTGACTGACATAAGCGACAGACTAAAATGGTAAAAAAATAAAATCGATATATTGATCTACCGCGAAGTTGACTTTAGCAAAATTTTGGAGATAGGGGGTTCAGCAGGGGTATTTTTGGCTCCGATTCTTCTGAAACTTCTACCATGTACACCACTAATGATTCTAAAGAGGCACTTTTTATAAAAAAATCTGATATTGATTTATTGATTTTTTATGACGGTTTTTAGGTGACCCTCAGAAATGTGCATCGTTCACCATTCAATAGTGACTGAACCAAATGTCGTGAAACTTGACTGGTGAACATAACACAAAAAATGAACATGACCTTCAATTGACGAAAATTGATAATATCGATTTATCGATTAGTTATGAATGAGGTCAAAAATGAAAAAGTCGGTTCTGAAATTTTCAAACTTGTTCGATTGCTACCATATTTGAATGTGCAATACTACTAAACAGAATAAAAGTTTCCATCGAGGCGATCTTTAAGATATCGACTTAATCGCAAGTTATCGATTGTTTCATGAAAATGTTAAGTTTTTTCTCGAGCTACTGTGACTGTATACGTACATGTGGTTTTGTACAAGTTGTGTAAGTAACACAACTTCATACCTTCTTCAATGTGATGTAAACAAAAAATCAATAAACTGTATTATCGATTAGTTAGAGAGGTGCCAAAACGGAAAAGTGAAAATTCAAACTACATCAATTTGTCCCAAATTTCTATATTGTATGCAGTAACAACTACTCCGTCCTATGCTCGAAGAAATTATGTTTTGATTCAAGTTCAAGCATTTTATTGATTTTTTTCATGTAAAAAATTCATTTTCGTGGTTGATGTACTGACAAAACGGCTCGATGGATTTAGATCAAACTTCAGCAATAGATCATATCAGATAATTGAATAGGACTTTTAATTACCAAAAATCGATAATATCGATTTATTGATTAGTTATGGAAGTTTGTAAAACTGAAAAATCTCAACATATGCATACTTTAAAAACGTTTGAGTAACTGTAGAAATGTTACGACCATAACAATTTTCAACATGACTAAAAAGGGGGGGTCTGGGGGGTCACCCCCCCAGCTAGCGGGGCCCGCGGCGTCAGCCGCGGGACCGGCTAGTCACCTAACCTATAATAAAGTAACTATGCTCGTTTTCAAACTGCTTCAATCTGCTCACAACTTTCAACATACATACGTTAGACATTTCTAAGCAATTCGGCTCGCGCCCTTTTTATTCAAATTGATTTATTGATTTTTAGTGATCTAAAGTATGACCCCTACTCAGATTTCACGTAGCTATAACTTGCCAGCCATGCGGCCGTGACCCTAATGCTTCTCAACATCAATACAACTCGGATGGGAAACAAAGATGATGACAACAAAAAATCGATAACTTGATCTACCGCAAAGTTGACTTTAGCGAAATTCCGGAGACAGGGGGTTCAGCAGGGGTATTTTTGGCTCCGATCCGTCTGAAACTGCCACCATGTATACCTCTTTAAATTCTGAGGAAACAATTTTTCTAAAAATTGTTGATATTGATTTATTGATTTTTTATGACGATTTTTTAAATTTTTCTAAAATTTATTACAGTCGTAACTTGTCAGCCATGCGGCCGTGACCTTATTGCTTCTCAATATCAACACAACTCGGATGGGAAACAAAGATGATAATCACGAAAAATCGATATATCGATCTATCGCAAAGTTGACTTTAGCAAAATTTCGATCATAGGGGGTTCAGCAGAGGTATTTTTGCGTCAGATTTGTCTGAAATTTCAACCATTTGTATAACTAATAAACTTACGGATAAATTTTCATGGAAAATATCTGATATTGATTTATCGATTTTTTATGACCCTTTTTAGGTGACCTCCAGAAATTTTCATCGTTCACCATTCAGTAGTGACTGAACCAATTGTCGTGAAACTTGACTGGTGAACACAACACAGAAAATGAACATAACCTTCAATTGACAAAAATCGATAATATCGATTTATTGATTAGTTATGAATGGAGTCAAAAATGACAAAGTCGGTTCTGAAATTTTCAAACTTGTTCGATTGTTACCATATTTGGATGTGCAATACAACTAAACAAAATAAGAGTTTTCATCTTGGCGATTTTCGACTTCTTGATTTTAACACAATTTATCGATTGTTTTATGACCTCTACTCAGATTTCATGTAGCTCTAACGTGCCAGCTATGTGGCCGTGACCTTAGTTCTTTTCAGCATCAGTATAACTCAGATGGGAAACTAAGATAATGATCACAAAAAATCTATAAATTGATCTACCGCGAAGTTGACTTTAGCCGAAATCGATATGAACCCCCTCTCTCCGAGAAAAAATTTGGCCTGATCGGCTCAAAACTTCTACTACGTAAACTTATCCAAAATCCAAGGATGTCTTTTGAAGGAATTTCCGTGATATTGATTTATCGATTTTTTAGAGTGGTTTTTATTTTGACCCCAAAAATTTTCGTTGTTCACCATTCACGAAGGAATCAACCAATTGTCATGAAACTTGAGGAGTCTGTATGACATAAAAAATGAATAGGACTTTCAATTGACAAAAATCGATAATATCGATTTATTGATTAATTATGGAAATTTGTAAAACTGAAAATCTCAACATATACATATCTCAAAGACATCAATGTAACTGTATAAATGTTACGACCATAACAATTCTGAACATGACAAAACCGTGGGGGGCTTGGGGGGGCACCCCCCAACTAGCGGGGCCCGCGGCGTCAGCCGCGGGACCGGCTAGTCACCTAACCTATAATAAAGTATAACTGTGACCCCTTAAACTTTCGATATCCGTCATCAAACTTTTACCACGTATACAACTAAGCAATTGATTAGATTTGCCTCGCTAAAAGTTTATGCTTTTGCTCCGTTGATTTTATATGATCATTTTTATGACACCTACTCAGATTTCACGTAGCTGTAACTTGTCAGCCACGTGTCCGGCAGCTACGTCCTTACCAGTATCAATACAACTCGGATGGGAAACAAAGATGATGATAACAAAAAATCGATAACTTGATCTACCGCAAAGTTGACTTTAGCAAAAAAGTGCCCGACTAGGGGGTTCAGAGCAATTTTTTGACTCCGATTTCTTTGAAATTTGTTCTATAGATATAACAGCAAAATCTAAGAATGTGTTTTGAAGGAATTTTCCTGATATTGATTTATTGATTTTTTATGAGTGTTTTTAGGTGACCCCCAGAAATTTTCATCGTTCACTATTCAATAGTGACTGGACCAATTGTCGTGAAACTTGACTGGTGAACATAACACAAGAAATAAATATGACCTTCAATTGACAAAAATCGATAATATCGATTTATTGATTAGTTATAAAAAGTCATAAAAAGGCTAAAATTGCTACGAAAATTTTCAAATTTACGCAACAGCTGTCATATTCTAACAGATTGTAGTATTATAAAAATAAAAACTTTTGTCGTGGCGCTTTTTTGAGATTTCGTGTTTTCTCCAGTTTTATGACCATTTCAGTGACAAAGATCAAAAGATCAACTTAGAAATACACGTTAACGGCTGAACGGATTCCAACAATTCATACACATGTATTATGTGTTCAACAAGTAAAATAGAATGAAATCAAAACAAATCGATTTTATTGATTTTTTCGAAAGTTATGAGACTTTGAAAATTGACCCGGAAATTTTCAAAAAAGTTCGATACGTCTGAAACTTCGTTATGTTTAACGGTATACTTGACCGAAACGATATGCGAAAAATTGGAGATGTTCATCGTGTAGTTTTTGAGAAATTCATAATTGAAGATGCCAACCCGTACTATGTACGGCGCAACGAGAAAATTTCAAAACTGCTCAAATGATGAAATTACGTACTTTAAACTCCATTAAACATGACAAAACCGTGGGGGGCTTGGGGGGGCACCCCCCAACTAGCGGGGCCCGCGGCGTCAGCCGCGGGACCGGCTAGTCACCTATATCATAATAAAGAAGAACTGTAAAACTTCAAACCTATTCAAATTGTCCATAACTCATAGTGAAGATAGGAAATCCAATTTAATTCGATTTCGCTCTGCCGTTTTTCGTCATATTGATTTATTGATTTTTAATGACCTAAAATAGAAAAGTGAAATTTTGCGATTTCAGACCCCAAACTCCGTCAGCATAAACTAGAGACTACTTTAAGGTTTTTGAGAGGTATCATTTTTTTTCTTTTGCGTTTAAAGCTTTTTATGGCATTTTTTACGAAAAATAAATCTCAAGCTCATGCTGCTGTGCGCCAACCAGGCAGTGTCAGCTCACGTGGTTCAGTGTACGTGATTCACATGAGCGACAGACTAAGATGGTCCAAGAAAAAAATCAATATATTGATCTACCGCAAAGTTGACTTTAGCAAAATTTTGGAGATAGGGGGTTCAGCAGGGGTATTTTTGGCTCCGATTCTTCTGAAACTTCTACCATGTACACCACTAATGATTCTAAAGAGGCACTTTTTATAAAAAATTCTGATATTGATTTATTGATTTTTTATGACGGTTTTTAGGTGACCCTTAGAAATGTTCATCGTTCACCATTCAATAGTGGCTGGACCAATTGTCGTGAAATTTGACCGGTGAACATAACACAAAAAATGAACATGACCTTCAATTGACCAAAATCGATAATATCGATTTATCGATTAGTTATGAATGAGGTCAAAAATGAAAAAGTCGGTTCTGAAATTTTCAAACTTATTCGATTGCCACCATATTTGAATGTGCAATACTACTAAACAAAATAAGAGTTTCCATCGAGGCGATTTTCGAGATATCAATTTTATCGCAAGTTATCGATTGTTTCATGAAAATGTTAATTTTTTTCTCGAGATACTGTGACTGTATACGTGTACATGGTTTTGTACAAGTGGTGTAAGTAACACAACTTCATACCTTCTTCAATGTGATGTTAACAAAAAATCAATAAACTGCATTATCGATTAGTTAGAGAGGTGCCAAAACGGAAAAGTGAAAATTCAAACTACATCAATTTGTCCCAAATTACCATATTGTATGCAGTAACAACTATTTCGTCATATGCCTGAAGGAATAATGTTTTCATTCAAGTTTAAGCATTTTATTGATTTTTCCATGTAAAAAACTCATTTTCGTGGTTGATGTACTGACTAAACCGCTCGATGGATTTAGATCAAATTTCAACATTAGATCATATCAGATAATTGAATAGGACTTTTAATTACCAAAAATCGATAATATCGACTTATTGATTAGTTATGGAAGTTTGCAAAACTGAAAAATCTTAACATATGCATACTTTAAAAACATTTAAGTAACTGTAGAAATGTTACGACCATAACAATTTTCAACATGACTAAAAAGGGGGGGTCTGGGGGGTCACCCCCCCAGCTAGCGGGGCCCGCGGCGTCAGCCGCGGGACCGGCTAGTCACCCTACCTATAATACAAGATAAGAATGTGACAAAAAAGTTGCATAGATCAGTCCATAACTTCTACATGACATACCTTACAGCAAATAAATGCGAGCGCCCCCGTACGATTTTTGAGTTAGGGCCTTAATGATTTTATATGATCTTTAGTATGACCCCTACTCAGATTTCACGTATCAGTAACTCGCCAGCCATGCGGCCGTGACCTTAGTGCTTTCTACTGTGCATACAACTCGGATGGGAAACAAAGTTGATGACAACAAAAAATCGATATATTGATCTACGGCGAAGTTGACTTTAGCCGAAATCGATATGAACCCCCTGTCTCCGAGAAAAAATTTGACCTGATCGGCTCAAAACTCTCACCACGTATACTACTTCGAAATCTAAGGGTACCAATTTTCTAAAAAACTCTGATATTGATTTATTGATTTTTTATGACTGCTTCTATGATGCCTACTTAAATTTCATGTAGCTGTAACTTACCAGCCATGTGGCCGTGACCTTAGTGCTTTCTACTGTGCATACAACTCGGATGGGAAACAAAGTTGATGACAACAAAAAATCGATATATTGATCTACGGCGAAGTTGACTTTAGCCGAAATCGATATGAACCCCCTGTCTCCGAGAAAAAATTTGACCTGATCGGCTCAAAACTCTTACCACGTATACTACTTCGAAATCTAAGGGTACCAATTTTCTAAAAAACTCTGATATTGATTTATTGATTTTTTATGACTGCTTCTATGATGCCTACTTAAATTTCATGTAGCTGTAACTTACCAGCCATGCGGCCGTGACTTTAGTACTGCCTAACATCAATACAACTCGGATGGGTTACGAAGTTTATGACAACAAAAAATCGATATATTGATCTACGACGAAGTTGACTTTAGCCGAAATCGATATGAACCCCCTGTCTCTGGGAAAAAATTTGACCTGATCGGCTCAAAACTTTCACCACGTATATTACTTCAAAATCTAAGGGTACCAATTTTCTAAAAAACTCTGATATTGATTTATTGATTTTTTATGATGGGTGTTAGGTGAACCTCACAAACTTTCGCTGTTCACCATTCAACAATGACTGAACCAATTGTCATGAAACTGAACTGATGAACATAATACAAGAAATCAATATGAATTTCAATTGATAAAAATCGATAATATCGATTTATCGATTAGTTATGGGAGGTGTCAAAAATGAAAATGTCGGTTGAGAAATTTTCAAACTTGCGCGATGGATACCATATTTGAGTCAGAGGTACTACTTAACGAATCAAAAGTTTTCATCGAGGCGATTTTCGATTTAGGCCCTAACGACTTTTTTAGACCCTGTCAAAGTGAAAACACGAAAATTTGCTACAATTGTAGCCGACCAAATAAGAACTTTGAAGGTTTCCGGCTTACAGCATCTACATAACTTTTGTAGCTAACAAAATTTATATTTGTAAAAATCGATAATATCGATTTATCGATTAGTTATGAAATCGTCAAAATGACAAAATGGAATTTCAAAATGCTTCAATTGGTCTCAATCTTGGTCAGTTGATATGTTACAGACTGTGAACCAAGACTGCCGAGTTTCATAAGTTTTCTTAACGGTTAACGTATTTTATGATCAATTTTATGATAAAAACCCAAATTCATGGTAATTGTACTAAGAAGAGCGTTAGAGCTATGATAATGAAACCTTGGTAGTTGAACGTCATGTGCATAATAAAAAAGTTTATAATTGGACAAAATCGATATTATCGATTTATTGATTAGTTATGATAAAAATTACAATTTGTGAAAACTGACCTTTTCCTTCAAAAATTCGTCGATGGAATGACATTAATTACATATATTCATCTTAACCAAACGAGGGGGGTCTGGGGGGCACCCCCAGCTAGCGGGGCCCGCGGCGTCAGCCGCGGGACCGGCTAGTCACCCTACCTATAATACAGATGCTAGTGGTAACTTTAGAATTGCTACAATTTCTCCGTAACTTCTACACAGTATACTAGAGACTTATTTAAGGCAATCGCCCCCGTACAAATTTTGAGTTAGGGCCTTAATGATTTTATATGATCTTTAGTATGACCCCTACTCAGATTTCACGTATCTGTAACTGGGCAGCCATTCGGCCTTGACCTTAGTGCTTCATAACATCAATACAACTCGGATGGGAAACAAAGTTGATGACAACAAAAAATCGATATATTGATCTACGGCGAAGTTGACTTTAGCGAAATTTCGGTTATAGGGGGTTCGGTAGAGGTATTTTTGGCTTCGATTCGTCTGAAACTCTTACCACGTATACTACTTCAAAATCTAAGGGTACCAATTTTCTAAAAATTTCTGATATTGATTTATTGATTTTTTATGACTGCTTTTATGACGCCTACTCAGATTTCATGTAGCTGTAACTGGGCAGCCATGCGGCCGTGACCTTAGTGCTTCCCAACATCAATACAACTCGGATGGGAAACAAAGTTGATGACAACGAAAAATCGATATATTGATCTACGGCGAAGTTGACTTTAGCGAAATTTTGGTTATAGGGGGTTCAGTGGAGGTATTTTTGGCTCCGAATTGTCTGAAACTGCTACCATGTATACAACTAACAATTGTAAGAAAAAAGCTTTTTTAAATTTTCTTGATATTGATTTATTGATTTTTTATGACGGTTTTTAGGACGCCTTCTGAAATTTCATGTAGCTGTAACTTGCCAGCCATGCGGCCGTGACCTTAGTACTTTCTAACATCAATACAACTCGGATGAGAAACAAAGATGATAACAACAAAAAATCGATATATTGATCTACCGCGAAGTTGACTTTAGCAAAATTTCGGTTATAGGGGGTTCAGCAGGGGTATTTTTGGCTCCGATCTGTCTGAAACTGCTACCATGTATACCTCGTTCAATTCTAAGAAAACTTCTTTTTTAAATTTTCTTGATATTGATTTATTGATTTTTTATGACGGTTTTTAGGTGACCCTCAGAAATTTTCGTTGTTCACCATTCAACGATGACTGAACCAATTGTCATGAAACTTGACTGGTGAACACAACACAAGAAATCAATATGAGTTTCAATTGGAAAAAATCGATAATATCGATTTATCGATTAGTTATGGGAGGTGTCGAAAATGGAAATGTCGGTTGAGAAATTTTCAAACTTGCGGGATGGATACCATATTCGAGTCAGAGATACTACTAATCAAATAAATGAGTTCCATCGAGGCGATTTTCGATTTAGGCCCTAACGACTTTTTTAGACCCTGTCAAAGTGAAAACATGAAAACTTCCAACTTTTGTAGCCGACCTAATAAGTACTTTGGAGTCAATCGGCTTACAGAATTTACATAACTTTTGTAGCTAACAAAACTTATATTTGCAAAAATCGATAATATCAATTTATCGATTAGTTATGAAATCGTCAAAATGACAGGATGGAATTTCAAAATAGTTCAATTCGTCTCAAACTTGGTCAGTTAATATGTTACAGACTGTGAACCAAGACTGCCAAGTTTCATAAGTTTTATTCACGGTTAACGTATTTTATGATCAATTTTATGATAAAAACCCAAATTCATGGTACCTGTACTGAAAAGACCGTTTAAGCTGTGATAATGAAACCTTAATAGTTGAACGTCATGTGAATAATGAACAAAGTTTATAATTGGACAAAATCGATAATATCGATTTATTGATTAGATATGTCTAAAACTATAATATTGAAAAACTGATATTTGTCTTTGAGAATTCGTCGATGGAATGACATTAATTACACATATTCATCTTAACCAAACGAGGGGGGTCTGGGGGGCACCCCCAGCTAGCGGGGCGCGCGGCGGGAGCCGCGCGACCCACTAGTCACCTTACCTATAATAAAGTAACTATGCCGGTTTTCAAACTGCTTCAATCTGTTCACAACTACTAGCATGCATACGTTAGACATTTCTAAGCGATTCGGCTCGCGCCCTTTTTATTCAAATTGATTTATTGATTTTTAGTGATCTAAAGTATGAGCCCTACTCAGATTTCACGTAGTTATAACTTGCCAGCCATGCGGCCGTGACCCTAATGCTTCTCAACATCAACACAACTCGGATGGGAAACAAAGATGATGACAAGAAAAAATCGATAACTTGATCTACCGCAAAGTTGACTTTAGGCGAAATCGACCAGAACCCCCTATCTCCGAGCAAAAATCTGGCTCGATCGGCTCAAAACTTCTATCACGTATACTACTTCAAAATCTAAGGATGTGTTTTGAAGGAATTTCCGTGATATTGATTTATCGATTTTTTATGAACCTCTATATTTGACATCAAGATTTTTTCGTTGCTCGTAATTCAAGAACGCCTGAACCAATTGTCATGAAACTCATGCAGGGTATACACCACAAGAAATGAATATAGGTTTCAATTAGAAAAAATCGATAATATAGATTTATTGATTAGTTATGAGAGGTAGTAAAAAATGAAAAGTTGGTTGTGACATTTTCAAAATGACTCAATGGCTACCATATTCCGGAAGAAGATACTACCAAACAAAATAAGACTTTTCATCGTGGCGATTTTTGACTTCTTGATTTTAACACAATTTATCGATTGTTTTATGACCTCTACTCAGATTTCATGTAGCTCTAACGTGCCAGCCATGTGGCCGTGACCTTAGTTCTTTTCAGCATCAGTATAACTCAGATGGGAAACAAAGATGATGATCACAAAAAATCGATAAATTGATCTACCGCGAAGTTGACTTTAGCCGAAATCGATATGAACCCCCTCTCTCCGAGAAAAAATTTGGCCTGATCGGCTCAAAACTTCTACTACGTAAACTTATCCAAAATCCAAGGATGTCTTTTGAAGGAAGCTGGTAGCGAGGTCTGAAGACAATAACTCAACAAAAGTGTGTCACGCTTTAGAGTTTACTATAGTTATGTATGTATTAGGGAGGTCGAATTTCAAAAAAAATATACAGCCTTTCTGTCGGTTCCATGAGTGCTTTACGGTCCTATGTGATACAGGAAAAATAGAACGGGTCAATATAATTAAGTCATCTCATCAGAATCGAGCAAAAATGTAGGGAATTTGGTCAATTTTCAAACAGCTGTAACTTTGTTCTCTTTGAAGCTACAAACTTCTAGTTATGAAATTCGGATTTCCCGTGATCTTGTGCGTAGCGTGGTGTCCTCAGAATCGAAGTAGACAAATGTAGCGGTAATTTACACAAGTTAGAAGGAGGGCGAAAATCAGCTGACTTTCGAACTGTACATTGTTTTTAAACACAACTTGATGTGGGTTACGTCCAGGCCTACTGCCTACTTACATTACTTCCGAAAACATAGCTGGTAGCGAGGTCTGAAGACAATAACTCAACAAAAGTGTGTCACGCTTTAGAGTTTACTATAGTTATGTATGTATTAGGGAGGTCGAATTTCAAAAAAAATATACAGCCTTTCTGTCGGTTCCATGAGTGCTTTACGGTCCTATGTGATACAGGAAAAATAGAACGGGTCAATATAATTAAGTCATCTCATCAGAATCGAGCAAAAATGTAGGGAATTTGGTCAATTTTCAAACAGCTGTAACTTTGTTCTCTTTGAAGCTACAAACTTCTAGTTATGAAATTCGGATTTCCCGTGATCTTGTGCGTAGCGTGGTGTCCTCAGAATCGAAGTAGACAAATGTAGCGGTAATTTACACAAGTTAGAAGGAGGGCGAAAATCAGCTGACTTTCGAACTGTACATTGTTTTTAAACACAACTTGATGTGGGTTACGTCCAGGCCTACTGCCTACTTACATTACTTCCGAAAACATAGCTGGTAGCGAGGTCTGAAGACAATAACTCAACAAAAGTGTGTCACGCTTTAGAGTTTACTATAGTTATGTATGTATTAGGGAGGTCGAATTTCAAAAAAAATATACAGCCTTTCTGTCGGTTCCATGAGTGCTTTACGGTCCTATGTGATACAGGAAAAATAGAACGGGTCAATATAATTAAGTCATCTCATCAGAATCGAGCAAAAATGTAGGGAATTTGGTCAATTTTCAAACAGCTGTAACTTTGTTCTCTTTGAAGCTACAAACTTCTAGTTATGAAATTCGGATTTCCCGTGATCTTGTGCGTAGCGTGGTGTCCTCAGAATCGAAGTAGACAAATGTAGCGGTAATTTACACAAGTTAGAAGGAGGGCGAAAATCAGCTGACTTTCGAACTGTACATTGTTTTTAAACACAACTTGATGTGGGTTACGTCCAGGCCTACTGCCTACTTACATTACTTCCGAAAACATAGCTGGTAGCGAGGTCTGAAGACAATAACTCAACAAAAGTGTGTCACGCTTTAGAGTTTACTATAGTTATGTATGTATTAGGGAGGTCGAATTTCAAAAAAAATATACAGCCTTTCTGTCGGTTCCATGAGTGCTTTACGGTCCTATGTGATACAGGAAAAATAGAACGGGTCAATATAATTAAGTCATCTCATCAGAATCGAGCAAAAATGTAGGGAATTTGGTCAATTTTCAAACAGCTGTAACTTTGTTCTCTTTGAAGCTACAAACTTCTAGTTATGAAATTCGGATTTCCCGTGATCTTGTGCGTAGCGTGGTGTCCTCAGAATCGAAGTAGACAAATGTAGCGGTAATTTACACAAGTTAGAAGGAGGGCGAAAATCAGCTGACTTTCGAACTGTACATTGTTTTTAAACACAACTTGATGTGGGTTACGTCCAGGCCTACTGCCTACTTACATTACTTCCGAAAACATAGCTGGTAGCGAGGTCTGAAGACAATAACTCAACAAAAGTGTGTCACGCTTTAGAGTTTACTATAGTTATGTATGTATTAGGGAGGTCGAATTTCAAAAAAAATATACAGCCTTTCTGTCGGTTCCATGAGTGCTTTACGGTCCTATGTGATACAGGAAAAATAGAACGGGTCAATATAATTAAGTCATCTCATCAGAATCGAGCAAAAATGTAGGGAATTTGGTCAATTTTCAAACAGCTGTAACTTTGTTCTCTTTGAAGCTACAAACTTCTAGTTATGAAATTCGGATTTCCCGTGATCTTGTGCGTAGCGTGGTGTCCTCAGAATCGAAGTAGACAAATGTAGCGGTAATTTACACAAGTTAGAAGGAGGGCGAAAATCAGCTGACTTTCGAACTGTACATTGTTTTTAAACACAACTTGATGTGGGTTACGTCCAGGCCTACTGCCTACTTACATTACTTCCGAAAACATAGCTGGTAGCGAGGTCTGAAGACAATAACTCAACAAAAGTGTGTCACGCTTTAGAGTTTACTATAGTTATGTATGTATTAGGGAGGTCGAATTTCAAAAAAAATATACAGCCTTTCTGTCGGTTCCATGAGTGCTTTACGGTCCTATGTGATACAGGAAAAATAGAACGGGTCAATATAATTAAGTCATCTCATCAGAATCGAGCAAAAATGTAGGGAATTTGGTCAATTTTCAAACAGCTGTAACTTTGTTCTCTTTGAAGCTACAAACTTCTAGTTATGAAATTCGGATTTCCCGTGATCTTGTGCGTAGCGTGGTGTCCTCAGAATCGAAGTAGACAAATGTAGCGGTAATTTACACAAGTTAGAAGGAGGGCGAAAATCAGCTGACTTTCGAACTGTACATTGTTTTTAAACACAACTTGATGTGGGTTACGTCCAGGCCTACTGCCTACTTACATTACTTCCGAAAACATAGCTGGTAGCGAGGTCTGAAGACAATAACTCAACAAAAGTGTGTCACGCTTTAGAGTTTACTATAGTTATGTATGTATTAGGGAGGTCGAATTTCAAAAAAAATATACAGCCTTTCTGTCGGTTCCATGAGTGCTTTACGGTCCTATGTGATACAGGAAAAATAGAACGGGTCAATATAATTAAGTCATCTCATCAGAATCGAGCAAAAATGTAGGGAATTTGGTCAATTTTCAAACAGCTGTAACTTTGTTCTCTTTGAAGCTACAAACTTCTAGTTATGAAATTCGGATTTCCCGTGATCTTGTGCGTAGCGTGGTGTCCTCAGAATCGAAGTAGACAAATGTAGCGGTAATTTACACAAGTTAGAAGGAGGGCGAAAATCAGCTGACTTTCGAACTGTACATTGTTTTTAAACACAACTTGATGTGGGTTACGTCCAGGCCTACTGCCTACTTACATTACTTCCGAAAACATAGCTGGTAGCGAGGTCTGAAGACAATAACTCAACAAAAGTGTGTCACGCTTTAGAGTTTACTATAGTTATGTATGTATTAGGGAGGTCGAATTTCAAAAAAAATATACAGCCTTTCTGTCGGTTCCATGAGTGCTTTACGGTCCTATGTGATACAGGAAAAATAGAACGGGTCAATATAATTAAGTCATCTCATCAGAATCGAGCAAAAATGTAGGGAATTTGGTCAATTTTCAAACAGCTGTAACTTTGTTCTCTTTGAAGCTACAAACTTCTAGTTATGAAATTCGGATTTCCCGTGATCTTGTGCGTAGCGTGGTGTCCTCAGAATCGAAGTAGACAAATGTAGCGGTAATTTACACAAGTTAGAAGGAGGGCGAAAATCAGCTGACTTTCGAACTGTACATTGTTTTTAAACACAACTTGATGTGGGTTACGTCCAGGCCTACTGCCTACTTACATTACTTCCGAAAACATAGCTGGTAGCGAGGTCTGAAGACAATAACTCAACAAAAGTGTGTCACGCTTTAGAGTTTACTATAGTTATGTATGTATTAGGGAGGTCGAATTTCAAAAAAAATATACAGCCTTTCTGTCGGTTCCATGAGTGCTTTACGGTCCTATGTGATACAGGAAAAATAGAACGGGTCAATATAATTAAGTCATCTCATCAGAATCGAGCAAAAATGTAGGGAATTTGGTCAATTTTCAAACAGCTGTAACTTTGTTCTCTTTGAAGCTACAAACTTCTAGTTATGAAATTCGGATTTCCCGTGATCTTGTGCGTAGCGTGGTGTCCTCAGAATCGAAGTAGACAAATGTAGCGGTAATTTACACAAGTTAGAAGGAGGGCGAAAATCAGCTGACTTTCGAACTGTACATTGTTTTTAAACACAACTTGATGTGGGTTACGTCCAGGCCTACTGCCTACTTACATTACTTCCGAAAACATAGCTGGTAGCGAGGTCTGAAGACAATAACTCAACAAAAGTGTGTCACGCTTTAGAGTTTACTATAGTTATGTATGTATTAGGGAGGTCGAATTTCAAAAAAAATATACAGCCTTTCTGTCGGTTCCATGAGTGCTTTACGGTCCTATGTGATACAGGAAAAATAGAACGGGTCAATATAATTAAGTCATCTCATCAGAATCGAGCAAAAATGTAGGGAATTTGGTCAATTTTCAAACAGCTGTAACTTTGTTCTCTTTGAAGCTACAAACTTCTAGTTATGAAATTCGGATTTCCCGTGATCTTGTGCGTAGCGTGGTGTCCTCAGAATCGAAGTAGACAAATGTAGCGGTAATTTACACAAGTTAGAAGGAGGGCGAAAATCAGCTGACTTTCGAACTGTACATTGTTTTTAAACACAACTTGATGTGGGTTACGTCCAGGCCTACTGCCTACTTACATTACTTCCGAAAACATAGCTGGTAGCGAGGTCTGAAGACAATAACTCAACAAAAGTGTGTCACGCTTTAGAGTTTACTATAGTTATGTATGTATTAGGGAGGTCGAATTTCAAAAAAAATATACAGCCTTTCTGTCGGTTCCATGAGTGCTTTACGGTCCTATGTGATACAGGAAAAATAGAACGGGTCAATATAATTAAGTCATCTCATCAGAATCGAGCAAAAATGTAGGGAATTTGGTCAATTTTCAAACAGCTGTAACTTTGTTCTCTTTGAAGCTACAAACTTCTAGTTATGAAATTCGGATTTCCCGTGATCTTGTGCGTAGCGTGGTGTCCTCAGAATCGAAGTAGACAAATGTAGCGGTAATTTACACAAGTTAGAAGGAGGGCGAAAATCAGCTGACTTTCGAACTGTACATTGTTTTTAAACACAACTTGATGTGGGTTACGTCCAGGCCTACTGCCTACTTACATTACTTCCGAAAACATAGCTGGTAGCGAGGTCTGAAGACAATAACTCAACAAAAGTGTGTCACGCTTTAGAGTTTACTATAGTTATGTATGTATTAGGGAGGTCGAATTTCAAAAAAAATATACAGCCTTTCTGTCGGTTCCATGAGTGCTTTACGGTCCTATGTGATACAGGAAAAATAGAACGGGTCAATATAATTAAGTCATCTCATCAGAATCGAGCAAAAATGTAGGGAATTTGGTCAATTTTCAAACAGCTGTAACTTTGTTCTCTTTGAAGCTACAAACTTCTAGTTATGAAATTCGGATTTCCCGTGATCTTGTGCGTAGCGTGGTGTCCTCAGAATCGAAGTAGACAAATGTAGCGGTAATTTACACAAGTTAGAAGGAGGGCGAAAATCAGCTGACTTTCGAACTGTACATTGTTTTTAAACACAACTTGATGTGGGTTACGTCCAGGCCTACTGCCTACTTACATTACTTCCGAAAACATAGCTGGTAGCGAGGTCTGAAGACAATAACTCAACAAAAGTGTGTCACGCTTTAGAGTTTACTATAGTTATGTATGTATTAGGGAGGTCGAATTTCAAAAAAAATATACAGCCTTTCTGTCGGTTCCATGAGTGCTTTACGGTCCTATGTGATACAGGAAAAATAGAACGGGTCAATATAATTAAGTCATCTCATCAGAATCGAGCAAAAATGTAGGGAATTTGGTCAATTTTCAAACAGCTGTAACTTTGTTCTCTTTGAAGCTACAAACTTCTAGTTATGAAATTCGGATTTCCCGTGATCTTGTGCGTAGCGTGGTGTCCTCAGAATCGAAGTAGACAAATGTAGCGGTAATTTACACAAGTTAGAAGGAGGGCGAAAATCAGCTGACTTTCGAACTGTACATTGTTTTTAAACACAACTTGATGTGGGTTACGTCCAGGCCTACTGCCTACTTACATTACTTCCGAAAACATAGCTGGTAGCGAGGTCTGAAGACAATAACTCAACAAAAGTGTGTCACGCTTTAGAGTTTACTATAGTTATGTATGTATTAGGGAGGTCGAATTTCAAAAAAAATATACAGCCTTTCTGTCGGTTCCATGAGTGCTTTACGGTCCTATGTGATACAGGAAAAATAGAACGGGTCAATATAATTAAGTCATCTCATCAGAATCGAGCAAAAATGTAGGGAATTTGGTCAATTTTCAAACAGCTGTAACTTTGTTCTCTTTGAAGCTACAAACTTCTAGTTATGAAATTCGGATTTCCCGTGATCTTGTGCGTAGCGTGGTGTCCTCAGAATCGAAGTAGACAAATGTAGCGGTAATTTACACAAGTTAGAAGGAGGGCGAAAATCAGCTGACTTTCGAACTGTACATTGTTTTTAAACACAACTTGATGTGGGTTACGTCCAGGCCTACTGCCTACTTACATTACTTCCGAAAACATAGCTGGTAGCGAGGTCTGAAGACAATAACTCAACAAAAGTGTGTCACGCTTTAGAGTTTACTATAGTTATGTATGTATTAGGGAGGTCGAATTTCAAAAAAAATATACAGCCTTTCTGTCGGTTCCATGAGTGCTTTACGGTCCTATGTGATACAGGAAAAATAGAACGGGTCAATATAATTAAGTCATCTCATCAGAATCGAGCAAAAATGTAGGGAATTTGGTCAATTTTCAAACAGCTGTAACTTTGTTCTCTTTGAAGCTACAAACTTCTAGTTATGAAATTCGGATTTCCCGTGATCTTGTGCGTAGCGTGGTGTCCTCAGAATCGAAGTAGACAAATGTAGCGGTAATTTACACAAGTTAGAAGGAGGGCGAAAATCAGCTGACTTTCGAACTGTACATTGTTTTTAAACACAACTTGATGTGGGTTACGTCCAGGCCTACTGCCTACTTACATTACTTCCGAAAACATAGCTGGTAGCGAGGTCTGAAGACAATAACTCAACAAAAGTGTGTCACGCTTTAGAGTTTACTATAGTTATGTATGTATTAGGGAGGTCGAATTTCAAAAAAAATATACAGCCTTTCTGTCGGTTCCATGAGTGCTTTACGGTCCTATGTGATACAGGAAAAATAGAACGGGTCAATATAATTAAGTCATCTCATCAGAATCGAGCAAAAATGTAGGGAATTTGGTCAATTTTCAAACAGCTGTAACTTTGTTCTCTTTGAAGCTACAAACTTCTAGTTATGAAATTCGGATTTCCCGTGATCTTGTGCGTAGCGTGGTGTCCTCAGAATCGAAGTAGACAAATGTAGCGGTAATTTACACAAGTTAGAAGGAGGGCGAAAATCAGCTGACTTTCGAACTGTACATTGTTTTTAAACACAACTTGATGTGGGTTACGTCCAGGCCTACTGCCTACTTACATTACTTCCGAAAACATAGCTGGTAGCGAGGTCTGAAGACAATAACTCAACAAAAGTGTGTCACGCTTTAGAGTTTACTATAGTTATGTATGTATTAGGGAGGTCGAATTTCAAAAAAAATATACAGCCTTTCTGTCGGTTCCATGAGTGCTTTACGGTCCTATGTGATACAGGAAAAATAGAACGGGTCAATATAATTAAGTCATCTCATCAGAATCGAGCAAAAATGTAGGGAATTTGGTCAATTTTCAAACAGCTGTAACTTTGTTCTCTTTGAAGCTACAAACTTCTAGTTATGAAATTCGGATTTCCCGTGATCTTGTGCGTAGCGTGGTGTCCTCAGAATCGAAGTAGACAAATGTAGCGGTAATTTACACAAGTTAGAAGGAGGGCGAAAATCAGCTGACTTTCGAACTGTACATTGTTTTTAAACACAACTTGATGTGGGTTACGTCCAGGCCTACTGCCTACTTACATTACTTCCGAAAACATAGCTGGTAGCGAGGTCTGAAGACAATAACTCAACAAAAGTGTGTCACGCTTTAGAGTTTACTATAGTTATGTATGTATTAGGGAGGTCGAATTTCAAAAAAAATATACAGCCTTTCTGTCGGTTCCATGAGTGCTTTACGGTCCTATGTGATACAGGAAAAATAGAACGGGTCAATATAATTAAGTCATCTCATCAGAATCGAGCAAAAATGTAGGGAATTTGGTCAATTTTCAAACAGCTGTAACTTTGTTCTCTTTGAAGCTACAAACTTCTAGTTATGAAATTCGGATTTCCCGTGATCTTGTGCGTAGCGTGGTGTCCTCAGAATCGAAGTAGACAAATGTAGCGGTAATTTACACAAGTTAGAAGGAGGGCGAAAATCAGCTGACTTTCGAACTGTACATTGTTTTTAAACACAACTTGATGTGGGTTACGTCCAGGCCTACTGCCTACTTACATTACTTCCGAAAACATAGCTGGTAGCGAGGTCTGAAGACAATAACTCAACAAAAGTGTGTCACGCTTTAGAGTTTACTATAGTTATGTATGTATTAGGGAGGTCGAATTTCAAAAAAAATATACAGCCTTTCTGTCGGTTCCATGAGTGCTTTACGGTCCTATGTGATACAGGAAAAATAGAACGGGTCAATATAATTAAGTCATCTCATCAGAATCGAGCAAAAATGTAGGGAATTTGGTCAATTTTCAAACAGCTGTAACTTTGTTCTCTTTGAAGCTACAAACTTCTAGTTATGAAATTCGGATTTCCCGTGATCTTGTGCGTAGCGTGGTGTCCTCAGAATCGAAGTAGACAAATGTAGCGGTAATTTACACAAGTTAGAAGGAGGGCGAAAATCAGCTGACTTTCGAACTGTACATTGTTTTTAAACACAACTTGATGTGGGTTACGTCCAGGCCTACTGCCTACTTACATTACTTCCGAAAACATAGCTGGTAGCGAGGTCTGAAGACAATAACTCAACAAAAGTGTGTCACGCTTTAGAGTTTACTATAGTTATGTATGTATTAGGGAGGTCGAATTTCAAAAAAAATATACAGCCTTTCTGTCGGTTCCATGAGTGCTTTACGGTCCTATGTGATACAGGAAAAATAGAACGGGTCAATATAATTAAGTCATCTCATCAGAATCGAGCAAAAATGTAGGGAATTTGGTCAATTTTCAAACAGCTGTAACTTTGTTCTCTTTGAAGCTACAAACTTCTAGTTATGAAATTCGGATTTCCCGTGATCTTGTGCGTAGCGTGGTGTCCTCAGAATCAAAGTAGACAAATGTAGCGGTAATTTACACAAGTTAGAAGGAGGGCGAAAATCAGCTGACTTTCGAACTGTACATTGTTTTTAAACACAACTTGATGTGGGTTACGTCCAGGCCTACTGCCTACTTACATTACTTCCGAAAACATAGCTGGTAGCGAGGTCTGAAGACAATAACTCAACAAAAGTGTGTCACGCTTTAGAGTTTACTATAGTTATGTATGTATTAGGGAGGTCGAATTTCAAAAAAAATATACAGCCTTTCTGTCGGTTCCATGAGTGCTTTACGGTCCTATGTGATACAGGAAAAATAGAACGGGTCAATATAATTAAGTCATCTCATCAGAATCGAGCAAAAATGTAGGGAATTTGGTCAATTTTCAAACAGCTGTAACTTTGTTCTCTTTGAAGCTACAAACTTCTAGTTATGAAATTCGGATTTCCCGTGATCTTGTGCGTAGCGTGGTGTCCTCAGAATCGAAGTAGACAAATGTAGCGGTAATTTACACAAGTTAGAAGGAGGGCGAAAATCAGCTGACTTTCGAACTGTACATTGTTTTTAAACACAACTTGATGTGGGTTACGTCCAGGCCTACTGCCTACTTACATTACTTCCGAAAACATAGCTGGTAGCGAGGTCTGAAGACAATAACTCAACAAAAGTGTGTCACGCTTTAGAGTTTACTATAGTTATGTACTAGCCGGTCCCGCGGCTGACGCCGCGGGCCCCGCTAGCTGGGGGGATGACCCCCCAGACCCCCCTTTTTAGTCATGTTGAAAATTGTTATGGTCGTAACATTTTTACAGTTACTTAAACGTTTTTAAAGTATGCATATGTTAAGATTTTTCAGTTTTACAAACTTCCATAACTAATCAATAAATCGATATTATCGATTTTTGTCAATTGAAGGTCATGTTCATTTTTTGTGTTATGTTCACCAGTCAAGTTTCATGACAATCGGCTCAGTCGTTCTCGAATGGTGAGAAGCAGAAAATTTCAGGGGTCACATAAAAACTCTCATAAAAAATCGATAAATCAATATCAGCCATTTTAAAAAATATGGTATTC
The DNA here is from genome assembly GCA_964036275.1 of Litoditis marina. Classification (NCBI taxonomy): domain Eukaryota; kingdom Metazoa; phylum Nematoda; class Chromadorea; order Rhabditida; family Rhabditidae; genus Litoditis; species Litoditis marina. The sequence continues at coordinate 8,721,616 of OZ038436.1, forward strand.
TTAGAATTTCAAGAGGTACACATGGTGGCAGTTTCAGGCTAATTTAGCTTCTCACCGAACGAAGGTACAAGGAAATGTATGATTTGCTGATGACGTCATCAACCGAAAAATGAAAATTTTCAAAAAAAATATACGTGTCTGAATCAATGGTAATATTAAACCTCTGAAAGTAGTGTTATCAGGAAAAATAAATCTGACAGATATAATTTTCAGACTCTCGAGTTTTTGAACGTTTTAAAAACAAAATCATAACTTTACAACTAATCGATAAGTCGATATTATCGAAAAATTCTGAATTGAAAGTCATGTTTATTTCTTGTGATATGCACGATTTGTGAGTTTCACCACAATTGGATAAGCTGTTCTCAGATGAAGAATAGCAGGAATTTTTGGGTTTTAAATACAACACTTCATAAAAAATCGATAAATCAATATTATGAGAATTCCTGAAAAAGACATCCTTAGATTTTGAAGTAGTATACGTGGTGAGAGTTTTGAGATCATCCGGTCAAATTTTTTCTCGGAGACAGGGGGTTCCAATCGATTTCGGCTAAAGTCAACTTCGCAGTAGATCAATATATCGATTTTTTGTGATCATCTAGTTTGTTTCCCATCCGAGTCGTTTTGATGTTAGAAAGCACTAAGACCACGGTCGCTTGGCTGGCCAGATACATCTGCATGAAATCTGAGTAGGGGTCATGAAAAATGCTCTAAAATGGCTTAAAATCAAAATCTCAAAAATCGCCTCTGTGTAAACTTTTATTTTGTTCCATAGTATATTTTACTGAATTATGGTAGCCATCGAGCGAGTTCTAAAAATTCACAACCGACTTTTTCGATTTTGATCCTTCTCATAACTAATCAATAAATCGATATTACCATTTTTTCACAATTAGGAGTCATATTTATTTGATGTGTACTGCATACCACTCGAGTTTCACGCCGATTGGATCAGTCGTTCTCGAATTATGAGAAAGCAAAATATGTATTTCTCACATACAAACTGTTATAAAAAATCGAGAAATGAGTATCAGAAGTTTTTACTATGGCATTTCCTTCTTCACAGTTTACCACGCATATGGTACGAATTTGGAGTCTGAATTCTTAAATTTTGCCGTCACATTTCCCATTTTGGACCAATCTCAGAACAGATCAATAAGTCGATATATCAATTTTTTGTAACCATCAGCATTATTGGCCGATCAGATAATGATAGTACTCTGAATAGCCAAGTTAAAGGACGCACGGTTCACAAGTTACAGGCAAAAGAAATTTTTCAGAGCTAACTTTGTGAAGGTCTAAAAAAATTGTAAGGCCCTAACTCAAAAATCGTACGGGGGCGCTCGCATTTATTTTCTATAAAGTATGCACTGTTAAAGTTAGGGAATAATCGGAACAACTTTTTGTCACATTTAGCATCTGTAATATAAGGAGGGTGAACTAGTGGGTCCCGCGGCTGACGCCGCGGGCCCCGCTAGCTGGGGGTGCCCCCCAGACCCCCGCGTCTTTGTTATGTTTAGAATTGTTATGGTCGTAACATTTCTACAGTTACTTTAACGTTTTGAAATTACGAAAATGTTCAGATTTTTCAGTTATACAAATGTCGATAACTAATCAATAAATCGATATTATCGATTTTTGTCAATTGAAAGTCCTATCTATTTTGTATGTCAAACGCGGTGGTCAAATTACAGAACGATCGGTTCATTAGTTACCTCAGGACATAAATTGAATTTTCAGGAAATTTCATAAATTTGGACGTTAAAAATCAATAAATCAATTTCAACAATTTTTACTCAGGTTTATTGTTTGAAACATGTAGTCACATACGTGGACGTAGTTTGAGACAAATCGGTGATGGTCACCGTTCGGTTTTCCCTTTTTGACATTTCTTAAGCGGGTCGATAAATCGATATATTGATTATTTTGATAGTATCATGTTGAAGGGCCTGTTAAGTTAGATTGTTGGTACCAATTAGGTAGCATTCCATCGAGCCGTTGGCTTACAATGACGGAAAGAATTTTTCATGAATTTCATAAAATTGACCATTAAAAATCGATAAATCAATTTGGTCAACTCGCACTACAGGTGGTTGGTCAGGACACGTACCCACTTACGTGGATGAAGTTTGGGACAAATCGGTGATGGTCACCGTTCGGTTTTCCCTTTTTGACATTTTTGTAACGGATCGATAAATCGATATATTGATTTTTTAAGGTAACCATAATGAAGGGCCTCGAGAGTTAAATGGTTGTTACCAGTTAGGTAGCAATTCATCAAACCGTTAGCTCACAGTAACAGAAAGAAATTTACATGAATTTCATAAAATAAGTTCTAAAAAAATTGTAAGGCCCTAACTCAAAAATCGTACGGGGGCGATCGCATTAGATTACTGTCCAGTATGCATGGTTGAAATTACGGACTAATCGTAAGAACTTTTTGGCAGACAATTAATGTGTGGTATAGGTGTGGTGACTAGCCGGTCCCGCGGCTGACGCCGCGGGCCCCGCTAGTTGGGGGGTGCCCCCCCAAGCCCCCCACGGTTTTGTCATGTTTAACTGAGTTTAATGTACGTTATTTCATCATTTGAGCAGTTTTGAAATTTTCTCGTTGCGCCGTACATAGTACGGGTTGGTATCTTGAATTATGAATTTCTCAAAAACTACTCGATGAACATCTCCAATTTTTTGCATATTGATTCAGTCAAGTATACCGTTGAACATGACAAAGTTTCAGACGTATCGAACTTTTTTGAAAAGTTTTGGGTCAATTTTCAAAGTACCATAACTTTCGAAAAATCGATAATATCGATTAAATTTATTTAAAATCTTATTTGTCTTGTTGTACACTGTTCATACATGTATGTTTGATTAGAATTGGTTCAGCCGTTTTCACGTAACAGAAACGTGATTTTCATTTTTCGTTCACTGAAAGGATCATTGCACGGCGCAAACACAATTTGAGAAAAATCGCCTCGGTGAAAAATCTTATTTTAGTTAGACAAATACATGGTTGAAATTTGGTGCAAATCTAATGAGTTTGAAAATTTTTACACTGTTTTTGGCAACTTTCCAACTAATCGATAAATCGATATATCGATTTTATTTTATCACCATCTTGGACTGTCGCTCAAGTGAGTCACGGATACTGAACTACGTGACCTGACACTGCCTCATTGGCGCACAGCAGCATGAGCTTGAGATTTATTTTTCGTAAAAAATGCTATAAAAAACTTTAAACGCAAAAGAAAAAAAAGTATACCTCTCAAAAACCTTAAAGTAGTCTCTAGTTTATGCTGACGGAGTTTGGGGTCTGAAATCGCAAAATTTCATTTTTCTATTTTAGATCATTAAAAATCAATAAATCGATTTGAACAAAAAGTGCACAGGTCAAATCGAATTGAATTGGATTTCCTGTCTACACTATCAGTTATGGACAATTTGAAACGGTTTGAAAACCCTCTTACCTACTGTAGTATAGTATAGGTGATATATCGATTTTTTGTGATCATCTAGTTTGTTTCCCATCCGAGTCGTTTTGATGTTAGAAAGCACTAAGATCACGGTCGCTTGGCTGGCCAGATACATCTGCATGAAATCTGAGTAGGGGTCATGAAAAATGCTCTAAAATGGCTTAAAATCAAAATCTCAAAAATCGCCTCTGTGTAAACTTTTATTTTGTTCCATAGTATATTTTACTGAATTATGGTAGCCATCGAGCGAGTTCTAAAAATTCACAACCGACTTTTTCGATTTTGATCCTTCTCATAACTAATCAATAAATCGATATTACCATTTTTTCACAATTAGGAGTCATATTTATTTGATGTGTACTGCATACCACTCGAGTTTCACGCCGATTGGATCAGTCGTTCTCGAATTATGAGAAAGCAAAATATGTATTTCTCACATACAAACTGTTATAAAAAATCGAGAAATGAGTATCAGAAGTTTTTACTATGGCATTTCCTTCTTCACAGTTTACCACGCATATGGTACGAATTTGGAGTCTGAATTCTTAAATTTTGCCGTCACATTTCCCATTTTGGACCAATCTCAGAACAGATCAATAAGTCGATATATCAATTTTTTGTAACCATCAGCATTATTGGCCGATCAGATAATGATAGTACTCTGAATAGCCAAGTTAAAGGACGCACGGTTCACAAGTTACAGGCAAAAGAAATTTTTCAGAGCTAACTTTGTGAAGGTCTAAAAAAATTGTAAGGCCCTAACTCAAAAATCGTACGGGGGCGCTCGCATTTATTTTCTATAAAGTATGCACTGTTAAAGTTAGGGAATAATCGGAACAACTTTTTGTCACACGCCGCGGGCCCCGCTAGCTGGGGGTGCCCCCCAGACCCCCGCGTCTTTGTCATGTTCAAAATTGTTATGGTCGTAACATTTCTACAGTTATTTTAACGTTTTTGAAGTATACATATGTTGAGATTTTTCAGTTTTACAAATCTCCATAACTAATCAATAAATCGATATTATCGATTTTTGTTAATTGAAAGTCCTATTTATTTATCAAGTATGATCTACGGCTCAAGTTTGATCTGAATTCATTCAGCCGTTATGTCAGGACAGAATACACGAAAATCAGTTTTTTACATAAAATGATCAATAAAATGCATGAACTTGAATCAAAACAATATTCCTTCAGGCATGTGACAGAGTAGTTGTTAACATGTGAACTTTGTGAATTTGGGAGCAATTGGTTTAGTTTGAATTTTCACTTGTCCGTTTGGGCACCTCTCTAACTAATCGATAATGCAATTTATTGATTTTTTGTTTACATCATATAGAAGACAATACTTAGTTTTGGAACTTACATGACTTGTACAAAACCACGTACACGTATACGGTCACAGTAGCTCGGGAAAAAAATGAACATTTTCATAGAACAATCGATAACTTGCGATAAAATCGATATCTCAGAAATCGCCTCGATGAAAACTTTTATTTTGTCTAGTAGTATATTTCACTCGAATATGGTAGCAACCGCGTTAGTTTGAAAATTTCATAACCGACTTTCATGTTTTTGATACCTCTCATAACTAATCAATAAATCGATATTATCGATTTTTTTTCAATTGAAACTCATATTCATTTTAGATGTTATGCATACTCTATGAGTTTCATCGCAATTGGATCATTCATTCATGAATGACGAAAAACGGAATTTTCCTGGGGTGACATAACGACTCTCATAAAAAATCGATAAATCAATATTAGAAGTTTTCCATGTAATTACTTCCTTATAATCCCTAGTTGTACACGTGATAGAAGTTTCAGAGAGATCGGAGCCAAAAATACCTCCGCTGAACCCCCTATAACCGAAATTTCGCAAAAGTCAACTTTGCGGTAGATCAATATATCGATTTTTCGTAACCATCAACTATATTTCCCATCTGAGTTATGCTGATGATAGAAAGCACGTAGGCCCTAGTTGCATGGCTGGCAAGTTACAGCTGTAAGAAATTTTAAGAAAATTTTAAAAACCGTCATAAAAAATCAATAGATCAAAAGATCGGAAAACAAAAAATAAACTTTTCTTAGAATTGAAAGAGGTGTACATGGTAACAGTTTCGGACGAATCGGAGCCAAAAATACCCCTACTGAACCCCCTATAACCGAAATTTCGCTAAAGTCAACTTCGCCGTAGATCAATATATCGATTTTTTGTTGTCATCAACTTTGTTTCCCATCCGAGTTGTATTCATGCTAGAAAGCACTAAGGTCACGGTCGCATGGCTGGCAAGTTACAGCTACGTGAAATCTGAGTAGGGTCCATAAAAAAGATCATTAAAAATCAATAAATCAAAAGCAGCACTAATTAGCGACGAAATTTACTTAGAAGGCTTGGAGGTATACGTACATAGTAATGACGAACTGAAAGGTTGAGAAAAAAGGTTACCTAGTTTGAGTTTGGTATAGTATAGGTGACTAGTGGGTCCCGCGGCTGACGCCGCGGGCCCCGCTAGCTGGGGGTGCCCCCCAGACCCCCGCGGCTTTGTCACGTCTGAAATTGTTATGGTCGTAACATTTCTACAGTTACTTTGATGTCTTTGAAAGTTGTACATGTTGAGATTTTTCAGTTTTACAAATTTCCATAACTAATCAATAAATCGATATTATCGATTTTTGTTAATTAAAAGTCCTATTTATTTATCAAGTATGATCTACTGCTCAAGTTTGATCTGAATTGATCGGGCCGTTTTGTCAAGACAAAAATCACGAAAATAGGTTTTTTACGTAAAATAATCAATAAAATGCTTGAACTTAAATCAAAACAATATTCCTTCAGGCATGTGACAAAGTAGTTGTTACCATGTAAAATATGAAAATTTGGGAGCAATTGGTCCAGTTTGAATTTTCACTTTTCCGTTTTGGCACCTCTCTAACTAATCGATAATGCAATTTATCGATTTTTTGTTTACATCATTTAGAAGACAATGTTGAGTTGTGCTACTTACACGACTTCTACAGCACTACGTTAACGTATGCGCTCACAGTAGTGCAGAGAAAAAACGAAGATTTTCATAAAACAATCGATAAAATGCGTAAAAATCAATATATCAAAAATCGCCACGGCGAAAACTCTTATTTTGTTTAGTAGTATATATCACTTGAATATGGTAGCCACCGCATTAGTTTGAAAGTTTCACAACCGACTTTTGCGTTTTTGACACCTCTCACAACTAATCAATAAATCGATATTATCGATTTTTCACAATTGAAACTCATATTTATTTCTTGTGTTATGCACCTCCTATAAGTTTCATCTGAATTGGTTAAGTCATTCATGCGTGGCGAAACACGGATTTTTTCAGGGGTGACATAAAAACTATCATAAAAAATCAATAGATCAAAAGATCGGAAAACAAAAAATAAACTTCTCTTAGAATTGAGAGAGGTATACATGGTAACAGTTTCAGACGAATCGGAGCCAAAAATACCCCTACTGAACCCCCTGTCTCCGAAATTTCGCTAAAGTCAACTTCGTGGTAGATCAAACTATCGATTTTTTGTTACCATCATCTTTGTTTCCCATCCGAGTTGTGTTCATGTTAGGAAGCACTAAGGTCACGGCCGCATGGCTGGCAAGTTACAGCTACGTGAAATCTGAGTAGGGTCCATAAAAATGATCACCAAAAATCAATAGATCAAAAGCAAAACTTTTCCGCGACGAAAATTAATTAGAAGGCTTGGAGGTATACGTACATGTAATGACAAGCTGAAATGTTGAGAAAAAACGTGACATAGTTTGAGTTTGGTATAGTAGTGGTGACTAGCCGGCCACGCGGCTGACGCCGCGCGTCCGCTAGCTGGGGGTGCCCCCCAGACCCCCGCGGCTTTGTCATGTTTGAAATTGTTATGTTTGTAACATTTTTACAGTTACTTTGATGTCTTTGAAAGTTGTACATGTTGAGATTTTTCAGTTTTACAAATTTTCATAACTAATCGATAAATCGATATTATCGATTTTTGTCAATTGAAAGTCCCATTTATTTATCAAATATGATCTATTGCTGAAGTTTGATCCAAATCCATCAAGCCGTTTTGTCAGTACATAATCCTCCAAAATAGGTTTTTCACATAAAATAATCAATAAAATGCTTCAAACGTAAATAGAACTTAAATCCTTGTGAGACTTGACGTAATCGTCTATAGCAAGTGTCATGTGAAAATTAGGGAGGAATTGGTGTAGTTTGAATTTTCACTTTTCCATTTAGTCAACTCTCTAACTAATCGATAAGTCGATATTATTGATTTTGTCCAATTGAAAGTCATATTCATTTGTTGAGTCAAGCATACTACACGAGTTTCACGACAATTGATTGAGTCCCCCGTGAATGGTGGACAGCGAAAAATTTTGGGGTCAAGATAAAAACCTTTGTAAAAAATCGATAAATCAATATCACGGAAATTCCTCCAAAAGACATCCTTAGATTTTGAAGTAGTATACATGGTGGGAGTTTTGAGCCGATCGGGCCAAATTTTTTCTCGGAGACAGGGGGTTCATATCGATTTCGCCTAAAGTCAACTTCGCGGTAGATCATATTATCGATTTTTGGTTACCATCATCTTTGTTTCCCATCCGAGTTGTATTCATGTTAGGAAGCACTAAGGTCACGGCCGCATGGCCGGCAAGTTACAGCTACATGAAATCTGAGTAGGGTTCATAAAACACTCGATAAATTGCGTTAAAATCGAGAAGTCGAAAATCACCACGATGAAAAGTCTTATTTTGTTCAGTAGTATTCATTTCCAGAATATGATAGCAATTGAGTCGTTTTGAAAATTTCAGAACCGACTTTTCCATTTTTAACAACTCTCATAACTAATCAATAAATCGATATTATCGATTTTTTTCAATTGAAAGTCATATTCATTTGTTGAGTCAAGCACATTCCACAAGTTTCATGACAATTGGTTGAGTCCTTCGTGAATGGTGAACCATGAAAAAATTTTGGGTCAAAATAAAAACCATTGTAAAAAATCGATAAATCAATATCACGGAAATTCCTTCAAAAGACATCCTTAGATTTTGATGTAGTATACGTGGTAGGAGTTTTGAGCCGATAGAGCCAAATTTTTTCTCGGAGACAGGGGGTTCATATCGATTTCGGCTAAAGTCAACTTTGCGGTAGATCAAATTATCGATTTTTTGTTGTCATCATCTTTGTTTCCCATCCGAGTTGTATTCATATTAGAAAGCACTAAGGTCACGGCCGCATGGCTGGCAAGTTACAGCTATGTGAAATCTGAGTAGGGTCCATAAAAATGATCATTAAAAATCAATAGATCAAAAGCAAAACTTTTCCGCGACGAAAATTACTTAGAACACTTGAAGGTATACGTACATGTAATGACGAGTTGAAATGTTGAGAAAAAACGTTAGGGACTTTGAGTTAGGTATAGTATTTGAGAAAAAACGTTAGGGACTTTGAGTTAGGTATAGTATAGGTGACAGCCGCGGGCCCCGCTAGCTGGGGGTGCCCCCCAGACCCCCGCGGCTTTGTCATGTTCAAAATTGTTATGGTCGTAACATTTCTACAGTTACTTTAACGTTTTTAAAGTATGCATATGTTAAGATTTTTCAGTTGTACAAGTTTTCATAACTAATCAATAAATCGATATTATCGATTTTTGTTAATTGAAAGTCTTATTCATTTATCAAATATGATCTACTGCTGGAGTTTGATTCGAATCCATCGAGCCGTTTTGTCAGGACAAAAATCACGAAAATGGGTTTTTTACGTAAAATAATCAATAAAATGCTTGAACTTGAATCAAAACAATATTCCTTCAGGCATGTAACGGAGTAGTTGTTAACATGTAAAATATGAAAATTTGAGCACAATTGCTCCAGTTTGAATTTTCACTTTTCCGTGTGGGCACCTCTCTAACTAATCGATAATGCAATTTATTGATTTTTTGTTTACATTATATAGAAGACAACAATGAGTTGTGCCACTCACACAATTTCCACAACACTACGTTAACGGGTGCGCTTACAGTATTGTAGAGAAGAAACGGAGATTTTCATAAAACAATCGATAAAACGCATAAAAATCAATATATCGAAAATCGCTACATTGGAAAGTCTTATTTTGTTTAGTAGTATATTTCACTCGAATATGGTAGCAACCGCGTTAGTTTGAAAATTTCACAACTGACTTTTGCGTTTTTGACACGTCTCACAACTAATCAATAAATCAATATTATCGATTTTCTCTAATTGAAACTCATATTTATTTCTTGTGTTATGCACCCTCCATAAATTTTATCTGAATTGGTTCAGTCATTCATGAATGACGAAAAACGAAATTTTTCTGGGGTGACATAACGACTCTCACAAAAAATCGATAAATCAATATTAGAAGTTTTCCTTGAAAATGCTCTTTTATAATTCTTAGTTGTACACATGGTAGACGTTTCAGAGAGATCGGAGCCAAAAATACCTCTGCTGAACCCCCTATAACCGAAATTTTGCTAAAGTCAACTTTGTCGTAGATCAAGTTATCGATTTTTTGTGGTCATCAACTACATTCCCCATCCGAGTTGTACTGATATTAGAAAGCATAAAGGCCACGGCCGCATGACTGGTAAGTTACAGCTGTGAGAAATTTTAAGAAAATTTTAAAAACCGTCATAAAAAATCAATAAATCAATATCAAGAAATTTTATAAAAATGATTTTCTTAGAATTGTTAGTTGTATACATGGTAGCAATTGCAGACGAATCGGAGCCAAAAATACCCCTGCTGAACCCCCTATAACCGAAATTTCGCTAAAGTCAACTTCGCCGTAGATCAATATATCGATTTTTTGTTGTCATAAACTTTGTTTCCCATCCGAGTTGTATTCATGTTAGAAAGCACTAAGGTCACGGTCGCATGGCTGGCAAGTTACAGCTACGTGAAATCTGAGTAGGGTCCATAAAAAAGATCATTAAAAATCAATAAATCAAAAGCAGCACTAATTAGCGACGAAATTTACTTAGAAGGCTTGGAGGTATACGTACATGTAATGACGAGCTGAAATGTTGAGAAAAAACGTTAGGGACTTTGAGTTAGGTATAGTATAGGTGATTAGGGAGGTCGAATTTCAAAAAAAATATACAGCCTTTCTGTTGGTTCCATGAGTGTTTTACGGTTTTATGTTGTACAGGAAAAATAGAACGAGTCAATATAATTGAGTCATCTCATCAGAATCGAGCAAAAATGTAGGGAATTTGGTCAATTTTCAAACAGCTGTAACTTTGTTCTTTTTGAAGCTACAAACTTCTAGTTAGGAAATTCGGATTCCCCGTAATTTTGTGCGTAGCATGGTGTCCTCAGAATCAAAGTAGACAAATGGAGCGGTAATTTACACAAGTTAGAAGAAGGGCGAAAATCAGCTGACTTTCGAACTGTACATTGTCCTTAAACACAACTTGATGTGGGTTACGTCCAGGCCTACTGCCTACTTACATTACTTCCAGAAACATAGCTGGTAGCGAGGTCTGAAGACAATAACTCGACAAAAGTGTGTCACGCTTTAGAGTTTACTATAGTTATGTATTAGGGAGGTCGAATTTCAAAAAAAATATACAGCCTTTCTGTTGGTTCCATGAGTGTTTTACGGTTTTATGTTGTACAGGAAAAATAGAACGAGTCAATATAATTAAGTCATCTCATCAGAATCGAGCAAAAATGTAGGGAATTTGGTCAATTTTCAAACAGCTGTAACTTTGTTCTTTTTGAAGCTACAAACTTCTAGTTAGGAAATTCGGATTCCCCGTAATTTTGTGCGTAGCATGGTGTCCTCAGAATCAAAGTAGACGAATGGAGCGGTAATTTACATAAGTTAGAAGAAGGGCGAAAATCAGCTGACTTTCGAACTGTACATTGTTTTTAAACACAACTTGATGTGGGTTACGTCCAGGCCTACTGCCTACTTACATTACTTCCAGAAACATAGCTGGTAGCGAGGTCTGAAGACAATAACTCGACAAAAGTGTGTCACGCTTTAGAGTTTACTATAGTTATGTACTAGTGGGTCGCGCGGCTGACGCCGCGCGCCCCGCTAGCTGGGGGTGCCCCCCAGACCCCCGCGTCTTTGTCATGTTCAGAATTGTTATGGTCGTAACATTTCTACAGTTACTTTACCGTTTTAAAGTATGCATATGTTGAGATTTTTCAATTTTACAAATTTCCATAACTAATCAATAAATCGATATTATCGAATTTTTATAATTGAAAGTCATATTCATTTCTCATGTTATGTTCACTGCTGAAGTTTCATGAAAATTGGCTCAGTCGTGCTCGAATAACGTTCACCGAAAAATCATGACATTTTCATAAAAATGCTCATAAAAAATCAATAAATCAATATTTTCCTTAGTTCTTGGGGCATGATAGTTACTACACATACACACATCTACGGTAGTAATGAGGACTTGAAACTCGCAAAAAAATGGTGACAGACCCAAAAATGACAACTTCATAACAGATCGATAAATCGATATTATCGATTTTTTCCTAATTGAAAGTCATATTAATTTCTCGTAGTATGTTCACTGCTGAAGTTTCATGGAAATTGGCTCAGTCGTGCTCAAGTTACGTTCACCGAAAAATCATGACATTTTCATAAAAATGCTTATAAAAAATCAATAAATCGATATTTTTCTTAGTTCTCAGGGCACAATGGTTGATACACATACGCACATCTACAGTAGGCATAAGGACTTGAAATAAGCAAAAAAATGGTGACAGGCACCCAAAACGACAACTTCATAGCCGATCGATAAATCGATATATCGATTTTTCATGACCATCAACTTTGTTTCCCGTCCGAGTTGTATTCATGTTAGAAAGCACTAAGGTCACGGCCGCATGGTTGCCGAGTTACAGCTACATGAAATCTGAGTAGGGTTCATAAAAATGATCATTAAAAATCAATAGATCAAAAGCAAAACTTTTCCGCGACGAAAATTAATTAGAAGGCTTCAAGGTATACGTACATGTAATGACAAGCTGAAATGTTGAGAAAAATGGTTCCCTAGTTTGAGTTTGGTATAGTAGTGGTGATGAAAGTCATATTCATTTGTTGAGTCAAGCACATTCCACAAGTTTCATGACAATTGGTTGAGTCCTTCGTGAATGGTGAACCATGAAAAAATTTTGGGTCAAAATAAAAACCATTGTAAAAAATCGATAAATCAATATCACGGAAATTCCTTCAAAAGACATCCTTAGATTTTGATGTAGTATACGTGGTAGGAGTTTTGAGCCGATAGAGCCAAATTTTTTCTCGGAGACAGGGGGTTCATATCGATTTCGGCTAAAGTCAACTTTGCGGTAGATCAAATTATCGATTTTTTGTTGTCATCATCTTTGTTTCCCATCCGAGTTGTATTCATATTAGAAAGCACTAAGGTCACGGCCGCATGGCTGGCAAGTTACAGCTATGTGAAATCTGAGTAGGGTCCATAAAAATGATCATTAAAAATCAATAGATCAAAAGCAAAACTTTTCCGCGACGAAAATTACTTAGAACACTTGAAGGTATACGTACATGTAATGACGAGTTGAAATGTTGAGAAAAAACGTTAGGGACTTTGAGTTAGGTATAGTATTTGAGAAAAAACGTTAGGGACTTTGAGTTAGGTATAGTATAGGTGACAGCCGCGGGCCCCGCTAGCTGGGGGTGCCCCCCAGACCCCCGCGGCTTTGTCATGTTCAAAATTGTTATGGTCGTAACATTTCTACAGTTACTTTAACGTTTTTAAAGTATGCATATGTTAAGATTTTTCAGTTGTACAAGTTTTCATAACTAATCAATAAATCGATATTATCGATTTTTGTTAATTGAAAGTCTTATTCATTTATCAAATATGATCTACTGCTGGAGTTTGATTCGAATCCATCGAGCCGTTTTGTCAGGACAAAAATCACGAAAATGGGTTTTTTACGTAAAATAATCAATAAAATGCTTGAACTTGAATCAAAACAATATTCCTTCAGGCATGTAACGGAGTAGTTGTTAACATGTAAAATATGAAAATTTGAGCACAATTGCTCCAGTTTGAATTTTCACTTTTCCGTGTGGGCACCTCTCTAACTAATCGATAATGCAATTTATTGATTTTTTGTTTACATTATATAGAAGACAACAATGAGTTGTGCCACTCACACAATTTCCACAACACTACGTTAACGGGTGCGCTTACAGTATTGTAGAGAAGAAACGGAGATTTTCATAAAACAATCGATAAAACGCATAAAAATCAATATATCGAAAATCGCTACATTGGAAAGTCTTATTTTGTTTAGTAGTATATTTCACTCGAATATGGTAGCAACCGCGTTAGTTTGAAAATTTCACAACTGACTTTTGCGTTTTTGACACGTCTCACAACTAATCAATAAATCAATATTATCGATTTTCTCTAATTGAAACTCATATTTATTTCTTGTGTTATGCACCCTCCATAAATTTTATCTGAATTGGTTCAGTCATTCATGAATGACGAAAAACGAAATTTTTCTGGGGTGACATAACGACTCTCACAAAAAATCGATAAATCAATATTAGAAGTTTTCCTTGAAAATGCTCTTTTATAATTCTTAGTTGTACACATGGTAGACGTTTCAGAGAGATCGGAGCCAAAAATACCTCTGCTGAACCCCCTATAACCGAAATTTTGCTAAAGTCAACTTTGTCGTAGATCAAGTTATCGATTTTTTGTGGTCATCAACTACATTCCCCATCCGAGTTGTACTGATATTAGAAAGCATAAAGGCCACGGCCGCATGACTGGTAAGTTACAGCTGTGAGAAATTTTAAGAAAATTTTAAAAACCGTCATAAAAAATCAATAAATCAATATCAAGAAATTTTATAAAAATGATTTTCTTAGAATTGTTAGTTGTATACATGGTAGCAATTGCAGACGAATCGGAGCCAAAAATACCCCTGCTGAACCCCCTATAACCGAAATTTCGCTTAAGTCAACTTCGCGGTAGATCAATTTATCGATTGTTTGTTGTCATCATCTTTGTTTCCCATCCGAGTTGTATTCATATTAGAAAGCACTAAGGTCACGGCCGCATGGCTGGCAAGTTACAGCTATGTGAAATCTGAGTAGGGTCCATAAAAATGATCATTAAAAATCAATAGGTCAAAAGCAAAACTTTTCCGCGACGAAAATTACTTAGAACACTTGAAGGTATACGTACATGTAATGACGAGTTGAAATGTTGAGAAAAAACGTTAGGGACTTTGAGTTAGGTATAGTATAGGTGACTAGTGGGTCCCGCGGCTGACGCCGCGGGCCCCGCTAGCTGGGGGTGCCCCCCAGACCCCCGCGGCTTTGTCATATCTGAAATTGTTATGGTCGTAACATTTCTACAGTTACTTTAACGTTTTAAAGTATGCATATGTTGAGATATTTCAGTTTTACAAATTTCTATAACTAATCAATAAATCAATATTATCGATTTTTGTTAATTAAAAGTCCTATTAATTTATCAAATATGATCTACTGCTGAAGTTTGATCCAAATCCATCGAGCCGTTTTGTCAGTACATCATCCTCGAAAATAGGTTTTTTACATAAAATAATCAATAAAATGCATGAACTTGAATCAAAACAATATTCCTTCAGGCATGTAACGGTGTAGTTGTTATCATGTAAAATATAAAAATTTGGGAGCAATTGGTGCAGTTTGAATTTTCACTTTTCCGTTTGGGCACCTCTCTAACTAATCGATAATGCAATTTATTGATTTTTTGTTTACATAATATAGAAGACAATATTGAGTTGTGCTACTTACACAACTCCTACAACATTACGTCAACGTATGCGCTCACAGTAGTGCAGAGAAAAAACGGAGATTTTCATAAAACAATCGATAAAATGCGTAAAAATCAATATATCAAAAATCGCCACGGTGAAAACTTTTATTTTGTTTAGTAGTATATTTCAGTTAAATATGATAGCCACCGCGTCAGTTTGAAAATTTCACAACCAACTTTTGCGTTTTTGACACTTCTCATAACTAATCAATAAATCGATATTATCGATTTTTCACAATTGAAACTCATATTTATTTCTTGTGTTGTGCACCCTCTATAAGTTTCATCTGAATTCGTACGGTCATTCATGCGTGACGAAACACGGTTTTTTCCAGGGGTGACATAAAAACCGTCATAAATAATCAATAGATCAAAAGATCGGGAAACAAAAAAATGACTTTTCTTAGAATTGAGAAAGGTACACGTGGTAGCAATTTCAGACAAATCGGAGCCAAAAATACCCCTGCTGAACCCCCTGTCTCCGAAATTTCGCTAAAGTCAACTTTGCGGTAGATCAAACTATCGATTTTTTGTTGTCATCAACTTTGTTTCCCGTCCGAGTTGTATTCATGTTAGAAAGCACTAAGGTCACGGCCGCATGGCTGGCAAGTTATAGCTACATGAAATCTGAGTAGGGTTCATAAAAATGATCATTAAAAATCAATAAATCAAAAGCAGCACTAATTAGCGACGAAATTTACTTAGAAGGCTTGGAGGTATACGTACATGTAATGACGAGCTGAAATGTTGAGAAAAAACGTTAGGGACTTTGAGTTAGGTATAGTATAGGTGACTAGTGGGTCGCGCGGCTGACGCCGCGCGCCCCGCTAGCTGGGGGTGCCCCCCAGACCCCCGCGTCTTAGTCATGTTTGAAATTGTTATGGTCGTAACATTTTTACAGTTACTTTAACGTTCTTAAAGTACGCATATGTTGAGATTTTTCAGTTTTGCAAATTTCTATAACTAATCAATAAATCGATATTATCGATTTTTGTTAATTAAAAGTCCTATTTATTTATCAAGTATGATCTACGGCTCGAGTTTGATCTGAATTCATTCAGCCGTTTTGTCAGGACAAAAATCACGAAAATGGGTTTTTTACGTAAAATAATCAATAAAATGCTTGAACCTTTATCAAAATAGTATTCCTTCAGGCATGTGACGGAGTAGTAGTTAACATGTAAAATATAAAAATTTGGGAGCAATTGGTCCAGTTTGAATTTTCACTTTTCCGTTTGGGCACCTCTCTAACTAATCGATAATGTAATTTATTGATTTTTTGTTTACATTATATGGAAGAAAACAATGAGTTGTGCCACTCACACAATTTCCACAACATTACGTTAACGTATGCGCTTACAGTAGTGTAGAGAAAAAACGGAGATTTTCATATAACAATCGATAAAACGCACAAAAATCAATGTATCGAAAATCGCTACATTGGAAAGTCTTATTTTGTTTAGTAATATATATCACTCGAATATGGTGGCAACCGTGTGAGTTTGAAAATTTCTCAACCGACTTTTTCGTCTTTCACACCTCTCATAACTAATCAAAAAATCGATATTATCGATTTTCTCTAATTGAAACTCATATTTATTTCTTGTGTTATGCACCCTCCATAAATTTTATCTGAATTGGTTCAGTCATTCATGAATGACGAAAAACGAAATTTTTCTGGGGTGACATAACGACTCTCACAAAAAATCGATAAATCAATATTAGAAGTTTTCCTTGAAAATGCTCTCTTATAATTCTTAGTTGTACACATGGTAGACGTTTCAGAGAGATCGGAGCCAAAAATACCTCTGCTGAACCCCCTATAACCGAAATTTTGCTAAAGTCAACTTTGTCGTAGATCAAGTTATCGATTTTTTGTGGTCATCAACTACATTCCCCATCCGAGTTGTACTGATGTTAGAAAGCATAAAGGCCACGGCCGCATGACTGGTAAGTTACAGCTGTGAGAAATTTTAAGAAAATTTTAAAAACCGTCATAAAAAATCAATAAATCAATATCAAGAAATTTTATAAAAATGATTTTCTTAGAATTGTTAGTTGTATACATGGTAGCAATTGCAGACGAATCGGAGCCAAAAATACCCCTACTGAACCCCCTATAACCGAAATTTCGCTAAAGTCAACTTCGCCGTAGATCAAGATATCGATTTTTTGTTACCATCATCTTTGTTTCCCATCCGAGTTGTATTCATGTTAGAAAGCACTAAGGTCACGGTCGCATGGCTGGCAAGTTACAGCTACGTGAAATCTGAGTAGGGTCCATAAAAAAGATCATTAAAAATCAATAAATGAAAAGCAGCACTAATTAGCGACGAAATTTAATTAGAAGGCTTGGAGGTATACGTACATGTAATGATGAGCTGAAATGTTGAGAAAAAAGGTAACGTAGTTTGAGTTAGGTATAGTAGTGGTGACTAGCCGGTCCCGCGGCTGACGCCGCGGGCCCCGCTAGCTGGGGGGGTGACCCCCCAGACCCCCCCTTTTTAATCATGTTGAAAATTGTTATGGTCGTAACATTTTTACAGTTACTTAAACGTTTTTAAAGTATGCATATGTTAAGATTTTTCAGTTTTACAAACTTCCATAACTAATCAATAAATCGATATTATCAATTTTTGGTAATTGAAAATCCTATTCAATTATCTGATATGATCTATTGCTGAAGTTTGATCTAAATTCATCGAGCCGTTTAGTCAGTACATCAACCACGAAAATGGGTTTTTTACATGGAAAAATCAATAAAATGCTTAAACTTGGATCAAAACATTATTCCTTTAGGCATGTGACAAAGTAGTTGTTACTGCATACAATGTAGAAATTTGGAACAAATTGATGTAGTTTGAATTTTCACTTTTCCGTTTTGGCACCTCTCTAACTAATCGATAATGCAGTTTATTGATTTTTTGTTTACATAACATTGAAGAAGGTATGAAGTTGTGTTACTTACACAACTTGTACAAAACCACGGTTACATATACAGTCACAGTAGCTCGAGAAAAAAATTAACATTTTCATGAAACAATCGATAACGTGCGATAAAGTCGATATCTTAGAAATCGCCTCGATGGAAACTCTTATTTTGTTCAGTAGTATTGCACATTCAAATATGGTAGCAATCGAACAAGTTTGAAAATTTCAGAACCGACTTTTTCATTTTTGACCTCATTCATAACTAATCGATAAATCGATATTATCGATTTTGGTCAATTGAAGGTCATGTTCATTTTTTATGTCATGTTCACCAGTCAAGTTTCATGACAATTGGTGCAGTCACTATTGAATGGTGAACGATGAACATTTCTGAGGGTCACCTAAAAACCGTAATAAAAAATCAATAAATCAATATCAGAATTTTTTATAAAAAGTGCCTCTTTAGAATCATTAGTGGTGTACATGGTAAGAGTTTCAGAAGAATCGGAGCCAAAAATACCCCTGCTGAACCCCCTATCTCCAAAATTTTGCTAAAGTCAACTTCGCGGTAGATCAATATATCGATTTTTTTCTTGGATCATCTTAGTCTGTCGCTCATGTGAGTCACGTGTACTGAACCACGTGAGCTGACACTGCCTGGTTGGCGCACAGTAGCATGAGCTTGAGATTTATTTTTCGTAAAAAATGCCATAAAAAGCTTTAAACGCAAAAGAAAAAAAATTATACCTCTCAAAAACCTTAAAGTAGTCTCTAGTTTATGCTGACGGAGTTTGGGGTCTGAAATCGCAAAATTTCACTTTTCTATTTTAGGTCATTAAAAATCAATAAATCAATATGACGAAAAACGGCAGAGCGAAATCGAATTAAATTGGATTTCCTATCTTCACTATGAGTTATGGACAATTCGAATAGGTTTGAAGTTTTACAGTTCTTCTTTATTATGATATAGGTGACTAGTGGGTCCCGCGGCTGACGCCGCGGGCCCCGCTAGCTGGGGGTGCCCCCCAGACCCCCGCGGCTTTGTCATGTTCAGAATTGTTATGGTCGTAACATTTCTACAGTTACTTTGATGTCTTTGAAAGTTGTACATGTTGAGATTTTTCAGTTTTACAAATTTCCATAATTAATCAATAAATCGATATTATCGATTTTTGTTAATTGAAAGTCCCATTTATTTATCAAGTATGATCTACTGCTTAAGTTTGATCTGGATTCATCTGGCCGTTTTGTCAGGACAAAAATCACGAAAATGGGTTTTTTACGTTAAATAATCAATAAAATGCTTCAAACGTAATTAGAACTCACATCCTTCATGATTGTTACGGAGTGGCTTATACTGAGTAACATATAGAGATTTGGAAGAAATTAATGCAGTTTGAATTTTCACTTTTCCATTTAACCGACTCTATAACTAATCAATAATTGAAGTTATCGATTTTTTGTGTTTATCAAATTGAAGACTTTGATAAGTTATGTCGTTGACACAACATGCATCACACTACGTACACGTATACGGTCACTGTAGTTTAGAGAAAAAACAAAGATTTTCATAAAACAGTCGATAACTTGCGATAAAATCGATATCTCAAAAATCGCAACGATGAAAACTCTTATTTTGTTTAATGATATTCTGTGTTCGAATATAAACACCATCGAGCAAGTCTGAAAGTTTCAGAACCGATTTTTTCAATTTTTACCACCTTTCATAACTAATCAATAAATCGATATTATTGATTTTCTTCAATTGAAACTCATATTTGTTTTTTGTGCTATATATAATACGAGAGTTATATGACATGTGGTTCTGTAGGCCTTGAATTACGAGAAACGAAAAAATGTTGATGTCAAATATAGAGGTTCATAAAAAATCAATAAATCAATATCACGGAAATTCCTTCAAAACACATCCTTAAATTTTAAAGTAGTATGCATGTTCAAAGTTTTGAAACGATCCTGCCAAGTTTGTCCTCGTAGATAGGGGGTATCAATCGATTTCGGCTAAAGTCAACTTCGCCGTAAATCAATATATCGATTTTTTTAAACTGAAATTCAAATTCATCTCTTGTATCAAACACAATACATGAGTTTCATGATAATCGGTTCAGGCATTCTTGAACGGTGACGAAGGAAAATTTTTTAGGGTCGAATAGAAAGGTTCATAAAAAATCAATAAATCAATATTACGGAAATTCCTTAAAAAGACATCCTTAGATTTTGACGTAGTATGCGTGGTAAGAGTTTTGAGCTGCCCCGGTCAAATTTTTTCTCGGAGACAGGGGTATCAATGGGGTTTTCACTAAAGTCAACTTTGCGGTAGATCAAGTTATCGATTTTTTGTGTTCATCAACTTTGTTTCCCATCCGAGTAGTATTCATGTTAGAAAGCACTTAGGTCACGGCCGCATGGCTGGCAAGTTACAGCTACGTGAAATCTGAGTAGGGTCCATAAAAATGATCACCAAAAATCAATAGATCAAAAGCAGCACTAATTAGCGACGAAATTTAATTAGAAGGCTTGGAGGTATACGTACATGTAATGATGAGCTGAAATGTTGAGAAAAAACGTGACGTATAAATTGTTAGGTATAGTATAGGTGACTAGTGGGTCCCGCGGCTGACGCCGCGGGCCCCGCTAGCTGGGGGTGCCCCCCAGACCCCCGCGGCTTTGTCATGTTTAAAATTGTTATGGTCGTAACATTTCTACAGTTACTTTAACGTTTTTAAAGTATGCATATATTGAGATTTTTCAATTTTTCAAATTTTCATAACTAATCAATAAATCGATATTATCGATTTTTGTTAATTGAAAGTCACATATATTTATTATGGCATGTTCACTGCTGAAGTTTCATAGAAATTGGTTCAGTCGTGCTCGAATAACTTACACCGAAAAATCATGACATTTTCATAAAAATGATCATAAAAAATCAATAAATCAATATTTTGTGATTTGAAAAAAAAGCACCTCTTGTATTTTTGAGTAGTATACTTGGTGAAACTTTTAAGACAATCAGGCCAAATTTTTTCTCGTAGACAGGGGTATCAACGGAGTTTCTGCTAAAGTCAACTTTGTGGTAGATCAATATATCGATTTTTAATGATCATCATGTTTGTTTCCCATTCGAGTTGTATTGATGTTGAGAAGCACTAAGGTCACGGCCGCATGGCTGGCAAGTTACAGCTACGTGAAATCTGAGTTCGGTTCATAAAAATGATCATAAAAAATCAATAAATCAATATTTTGTGATTTGAAAAAAAAGCACCTTTTGTATTTTTGAGTAGTATACTTGGTGAAACTTTCAAGACAATCAGGCCAAATTTTTTCTCGGAGACAGGGGGTTCATATCGATTTCGCCTAAAGTCAACTTCGCGGTAGATCATATTATCGATTTTTGGTTACCATCATCTTTGTTTCCCATCCGAGTTGTATTCATGTTAGGAAGCACTAAGGTCACGGCCGCATGGCCGGCAAGTTACAGCTACATGAAATCTGAGTAGGGTTCATAAAACACTCGATAAATTGCGTTAAAATCGAGTAGTCGAAAATCGCCACGGTAAAAAGTCTTATTTTCTTTAGTAGTATTCATTGCCAGAATATGATAGCCATTGAGTCGTTTTGAAAATTTCAGAACCGACTTTTCCATTTTTAACAACTCTCATAACTAATCAATAAATCGATATTATCGATTTTTTCCAATTGAAAGTCATATTCATTTGTTGAGTCAAGCATACTCCACAAGTTTCATAACAATTGGTCGAGTCCTTCGTGAATGGTGAACAATGAAAAATTTTGGGTCAAAATAAAAACCATTGTAAAAAATCGATAAATCAATATCAGGAAAATTCCTTCAAAAGACATCCTTAGATTTTGACGTAGTATACGTAGTAGGAGTTTTGAGCTGATAGGGCCAAATTTTTTCTCGGAGACAGGGGGTTCATATCGATTTCGGCTAAAGTCAACTTCGCGGTAGATCAAGTTATCGATTTTTTGTTGTCATCAACTTTGTTTCCCATCCGAGTTGTATTCATGTTAGAAAGCACTAAGGTCACGGCCGCATGGCTGGCAAGTTATAGCTACATGAAATCTGAGTAGGGTTCATAAAAATGATCATTAAAAATCAATAAATCAAAAGCAGCACTAATTAGCGACGAAATTTACTTAGAAGGCTTGGAGGTATACGTACATGTAATGACAGGCTGAAATGTTGAGAAAAAAGGTTACCTAGTTTGAGTTAGGTATAGTAGTGGTGACTAGCCGGCCACGCGGCTGACGCCGCGCGTCCGCTAGCTGGGGGTGCCCCCCAGACCCCCGCGGCTTTGTCATGTTTGAAATTGTTATGTTTGTAACATTTTTACAGTTACTTTGATGTCTTTGAAAGTTGTACATGTTGAGATTTTTCAGTTTTACAAATTTTCATAACTAATCGATAAATCGATATTATCGATTTTTGTCAATTGAAAGTCCCATTTATTTATCAAATATGATCTATTGCTGAAGTTTGATCCAAATCCATCAAGCCGTTTTGTCAGTACATAATCCTCCAAAATAGGTTTTTCACATAAAATAATCAATAAAATGCTTCAAACGTAAATAGAACTTAAATCCTTGTGAGACTTGACGTAATCGTCTATAGCAAGTGTCATGTGAAAATTAGGGAGGAATTGGTGTAGTTTGAATTTTCACTTTTCCATTTAGTCAACTCTCTAACTAATCGATAAGTCGATATTATTGATTTTGTCCAATTGAAAGTCATATTCATTTGTTGAGTCAAGCATACTACACGAGTTTCACGACAATTGATTGAGTCCCCCGTGAATGGTGGACAGCGAAAAATTTTGGGGTCAAGATAAAAACCTTTGTAAAAAATCGATAAATCAATATCACGGAAATTCCTCCAAAAGACATCCTTAGATTTTGAAGTAGTATACATGGTGGGAGTTTTGAGCCGATCGGGCCAAATTTTTTCTCGGAGACAGGGGGTTCATATCGATTTCGCCTAAAGTCAACTTCGCGGTAGATCATATTATCGATTTTTGGTTACCATCATCTTTGTTTCCCATCCGAGTTGTATTCATGTTAGGAAGCACTAAGGTCACGGCCGCATGGCCGGCAAGTTACAGCTACATGAAATCTGAGTAGGGTTCATAAAACACTCGATAAATTGCGTTAAAATCGAGAAGTCGAAAATCACCACGATGAAAAGTCTTATTTTGTTCAGTAGTATTCATTTCCAGAATATGATAGCAATTGAGTCGTTTTGAAAATTTCAGAACCGACTTTTCCATTTTTAACAACTCTCATAACTAATCAATAAATCGATATTATCGATTTTTTTCAATTGAAAGTCATATTCATTTGTTGAGTCAAGCACATTCCACAAGTTTCATGACAATTGGTTGAGTCCTTCGTGAATGGTGAACCATGAAAAAATTTTGGGTCAAAATAAAAACCATTGTAAAAAATCGATAAATCAATATCACGGAAATTCCTTCAAAAGACATCCTTAGATTTTGATGTAGTATACGTGGTAGGAGTTTTGAGCCGATAGAGCCAAATTTTTTCTCGGAGACAGGGGGTTCATATCGATTTCGGCTAAAGTCAACTTTGCGGTAGATCAAATTATCGATTTTTTGTTGTCATCATCTTTGTTTCCCATCCGAGTTGTATTCATATTAGAAAGCACTAAGGTCACGGCCGCATGGCTGGCAAGTTACAGCTATGTGAAATCTGAGTAGGGTCCATAAAAATGATCATTAAAAATCAATAGATCAAAAGCAAAACTTTTCCGCGACGAAAATTACTTAGAACACTTGAAGGTATACGTACATGTAATGACGAGTTGAAATGTTGAGAAAAAACGTTAGGGACTTTGAGTTAGGTATAGTATTTGAGAAAAAACGTTAGGGACTTTGAGTTAGGTATAGTATAGGTGACAGCCGCGGGCCCCGCTAGCTGGGGGTGCCCCCCAGACCCCCGCGGCTTTGTCATGTTCAAAATTGTTATGGTCGTAACATTTCTACAGTTACTTTAACGTTTTTAAAGTATGCATATGTTAAGATTTTTCAGTTGTACAAGTTTTCATAACTAATCAATAAATCGATATTATCGATTTTTGTTAATTGAAAGTCTTATTCATTTATCAAATATGATCTACTGCTGGAGTTTGATTCGAATCCATCGAGCCGTTTTGTCAGGACAAAAATCACGAAAATGGGTTTTTTACGTAAAATAATCAATAAAATGCTTGAACTTGAATCAAAACAATATTCCTTCAGGCATGTAACGGAGTAGTTGTTAACATGTAAAATATGAAAATTTGAGCACAATTGCTCCAGTTTGAATTTTCACTTTTCCGTGTGGGCACCTCTCTAACTAATCGATAATGCAATTTATTGATTTTTTGTTTACATTATATAGAAGACAACAATGAGTTGTGCCACTCACACAATTTCCACAACACTACGTTAACGGGTGCGCTTACAGTATTGTAGAGAAGAAACGGAGATTTTCATAAAACAATCGATAAAACGCATAAAAATCAATATATCGAAAATCGCTACATTGGAAAGTCTTATTTTGTTTAGTAGTATATTTCACTCGAATATGGTAGCAACCGCGTTAGTTTGAAAATTTCACAACTGACTTTTGCGTTTTTGACACGTCTCACAACTAATCAATAAATCAATATTATCGATTTTCTCTAATTGAAACTCATATTTATTTCTTGTGTTATGCACCCTCCATAAATTTTATCTGAATTGGTTCAGTCATTCATGAATGACGAAAAACGAAATTTTTCTGGGGTGACATAACGACTCTCACAAAAAATCGATAAATCAATATTAGAAGTTTTCCTTGAAAATGCTCTTTTATAATTCTTAGTTGTACACATGGTAGACGTTTCAGAGAGATCGGAGCCAAAAATACCTCTGCTGAACCCCCTATAACCGAAATTTTGCTAAAGTCAACTTTGTCGTAGATCAAGTTATCGATTTTTTGTGGTCATCAACTACATTCCCCATCCGAGTTGTACTGATGTTAGAAAGCATAAAGGCCACGGCCGCATGACTGGTAAGTTACAGCTGTGAGAAATTTTAAGAAAATTTTAAAAACCGTCATAAAAAATCAATAAATCAATATCAAGAAATTTTATAAAAATGATTTTCTTAGAATTGTTAGTTGTATACATGGTAGCAATTGCAGACGAATCGGAGCCAAAAATACCCCTGCTGAACCCCCTATAACCGAAATTTCGCTAAAGTCAACTTCGCCGTAGATCATTATATCGATTTTTTGTTGTCATAAACTTTGTTTCCCATCCGAGTTGTATTCATGTTAGAAAGCACTAAAGTCACGGTCGCATGGCTGGCAAGTTACAGCTACGTGAAATCTGAGTAGGGTCCATAAAAAAGATCATTAAAAATCAATAAATCAAAAGCAGCACTAATTAGCGACGAAATTTACTTAGAAGGCTTGGAGGTATACGTACATGTAATGACGAGCTGAAATGTTGAGAAAAAACGTTAGGGACTTTGAGTTAGGTATAGTATAGGTGACTAGTGGGTCCCGCGGCTGACGCCGCGGGCCCCGCTAGCTGGGGGTGCCCCCCAGACCCCCGCGGCTTTGTCATGTTCAAAATTGTTATGGTCGTAACATTTCTACAGTTACTTTAACGTTTTTAAAGTATGCATATGTTAAGATTTTTCAGTTGTACAAGTTTTCATAACTAATCAATAAATCGATATTATCGATTTTTGTTAATTGAAAGTCTTATTCATTTATCAAAAATGATCTACTGCTGGAGTTTGATTCGAATCCATCGAGCCGTTTTGTCAGGACAAAAATCACGAAAATGGGTTTTTTACGTAAAATAATCAATAAAATGCTTGAACTTGAATCAAAACAATATTCCTTCAGGCATGTAACGGAGTAGTTGTTAACATGTAAAATATGAAAATTTGAGCACAATTGGTCCAGTTTGAATTTTCACTTTTCCGTGTGGGCACCTCTCTAACTAATCGATAATGCAATTTATTGATTTTTTGTTTACATTATATAGAAGACAACAATGAGTTGTGCCACTCACACAATTTCCACAACACTACGTTAACGGGTGCGCTTACAGTATTGTAGAGAAAAAACGGAGATTTTCATAAAACAATCGATAAAACGCATAAAAATCAATATATCGAAAATCGCTACATTGGAAAGTCTTATTTTGTTTAGTAGTATATTTCACTCGAATATGGTAGCAACCGCGTTAGTTTGAAAATTTCACAACTGACTTTTGCGTTTTTGACACGTCTCACAACTAATCAATAAATCAATATTATCGATTTTCTCTAACTGAAACTCATATTTATTTCTTGTGTTATGCACCCTCCATAAATTTTATCTGAATTGGTTCAGTCATTCATGAATGACGAAAAACGAAATTTTTCTGGGGTGACATAACGACTCTCACAAAAAATCGATAAATCAATATTAGAAGTTTTCCTTGAAAATGCTCTTTTATAATTCTTAGTTGTACACATGGTAGACGTTTCAGAGAGATCGGAGCCAAAAATACCTCTGCTGAACCCCCTATAACCGAAATTTTGCTAAAGTCAACTTTGTCGTAGATCAAGTTATCGATTTTTTGTGGTCATCAACTACATTCCCCATCCGAGTTGTACTGATGTTAGAAAGCATAAAGGCCACGGCCGCATGACTGGTAAGTTACAGCTGTGAGAAATTTTAAGAAAATTTTAAAAACCGTCATAAAAAATCAATAAATCAATATCAAGAAATTTTATAAAAATGATTTTCTTAGAATTGTTAGTTGTATACATGGTAGCAATTGCAGACGAATCGGAGCCAAAAATACCCCTGCTGAACCCCCTATAACCGAAATTTCGCTAAAGTCAACTTCGCCGTAGATCAATATATCGATTTTTTGTTGTCATAAACTTTGTTTCCCATCCGAGTTGTATTCATGTTAGAAAGCACTAAGGTCACGGTCGCATGGCTGGCAAGTTATAGCTACATGAAATCTGAGTAGGGTCCATAAAAAAGATCATTAAAAATCAATAAATCAAAAGCAGCACTAATTAGCGACGAAATTTACTTAGAAGGCTTGGAGGTATACGTACATGTAATGACGAGCTGAAATGTTGAGAAAAAACGTTAGGGACTTTGAGTTAGGTATAGTAGTGGTGATTAGGGAGGTCGAATTTCAAAAAAAATATACAGCCTTTCTGTTGGTTCCATGAGTGTTTTACGGTTTTATGTTGTACAGGAAAAATAGAACGAGTCAATATAATTGAGTCATCTCATCAGAATCGAGCAAAAATGTAGGGAATTTGGTCAATTTTCAAACAGCTGTAACTTTGTTCTTTTTGAAGCTACAAACTTCTAGTTAGGAAATTCGGATTCCCCGTAATTTTGTGCGTAGCATGGTGTCCTCAGAATCAAAGTAGACAAATGGAGCGGTAATTTACACAAGTTAGAAGAAGGGCGAAAATCAGCTGACTTTCGAACTGTACATTGTCCTTAAACACAACTTGATGTGGGTTACGTCCAGGCCTACTGCCTACTTACATTACTTCCAGAAACATAGCTGGTAGCGAGGTCTGAAGACAATAACTCGACAAAAGTGTGTCACGCTTTAGAGTTTACTATAGTTATGTATTAGGGAGGTCGAATTTCAAAAAAAATATACAGCCTTTCTGTTGGTTCCATGAGTGTTTTACGGTTTTATGTTGTACAGGAAAAATAGAACGAGTCAATATAATTAAGTCATCTCATCAGAATCGAGCAAAAATGTAGGGAATTTGGTCAATTTTCAAACAGCTGTAACTTTGTTCTTTTTGAAGCTACAAACTTCTAGTTAGGAAATTCGGATTCCCCGTAATTTTGTGCGTAGCATGGTGTCCTCAGAATCAAAGTAGACGAATGGAGCGGTAATTTACATAAGTTAGAAGAAGGGCGAAAATCAGCTGACTTTCGAACTGTACATTGTTTTTAAACACAACTTGATGTGGGTTACGTCCAGGCCTACTGCCTACTTACATTACTTCCAGAAACATAGCTGGTAGCGAGGTCTGAAGACAATAACTCGACAAAAGTGTGTCACGCTTTAGAGTTTACTATAGTTATGTACTAGTGGGTCGCGCGGCTGACGCCGCGCGCCCCGCTAGCTGGGGGTGCCCCCCAGACCCCCGCGTCTTTGTCATGTTCAGAATTGTTATGGTCGTAACATTTCTACAGTTACTTTACCGTTTTAAAGTATGCATATGTTGAGATTTTTCAATTTTACAAATTTCCATAACTAATCAATAAATCGATATTATCGAATTTTTATAATTGAAAGTCATATTCATTTCTCATGTTATGTTCACTGCTGAAGTTTCATGAAAATTGGCTCAGTCGTGCTCGAATAACGTTCACCGAAAAATCATGACATTTTCATAAAAATGCTCATAAAAAATCAATAAATCAATATTTTCCTTAGTTCTTGGGGCATGATAGTTACTACACATACACACATCTACGGTAGTAATGAGGACTTGAAACTCGCAAAAAAATGGTGACAGACCCAAAAATGACAACTTCATAACAGATCGATAAATCGATATTATCGATTTTTTCCTAATTGAAAGTCATATTAATTTCTCGTAGTATGTTCACTGCTGAAGTTTCATGGAAATTGGCTCAGTCGTGCTCAAGTTACGTTCACCGAAAAATCATGACATTTTCATAAAAATGCTTATAAAAAATCAATAAATCGATATTTTTCTTAGTTCTCAGGGCACAATGGTTGATACACATACGCACATCTACAGTAGGCATAAGGACTTGAAATAAGCAAAAAAATGGTGACAGGCACCCAAAACGACAACTTCATAGCCGATCGATAAATCGATATATCGATTTTTCATGACCATCAACTTTGTTTCCCATCCGAGTTGTGTTGATGTTGAAGAGCATTAGGGTCACGGCCGCATGGTTGCCGAGTTACAGCTACATGAAATCTGAGTAGGGTTCATAAAAATGATCATTAAAAATCAATAGATCAAAAGCAAAACTTTTCCGCGACGAAAATTAATTAGAAGGCTTCAAGGTATACGTACATGTAATGACAAGCTGAAATGTTGAGAAAAATGGTTCCCTAGTTTGAGTTTGGTATAGTAGTGGTGACTAGTGGGTCCCGCGGCTGACGCCGCGGGCCCCGCTAGCTGGGGGTGCCCCCCAGACCCCCGCGTCTTAGTCATGTTTGAAATCGTAAAAAAAAGTTAAGACATCAAAGATCATGTTGACAGTTTTTGTCATGTGACTTGTCATGTGACCTGTGACGTCATCACTTTCGATGGTAAAATTCAACAGTGTATAACTCACGAATGACTGAATATTTTTTCACACTTTTTTCATATTCTGTTATGAATTGTCAATGTCTCGTTGCACTATGAAATTCGTAGCAACTGGACCATTTTGAGAATGTTCGAAAAATGTAAAAATTAATTTTTTGAAAAACCGTCAACGAACCATAATCTTTTCATAGGTTCATAATGTTGATCTATCTATTTCACAGTTTATAAGAGAGTGTGAGCGGATTCGTACGACACATTTTCTTAATTTCACAGGTTTTTTAAAACTTTGAATCCGCTCATAACTAATCAATAAATCGATATTATGGATTTTTGTCAATTGAAAGTCCTATTTATTTATTGAGCTCTATATCCTGATGAAATTTGGTTTGAATCCATCGAGCCATTCAATCAGGACAGACATCATGGAAATGGCTTTTTTCACTAAAATTGTTCATAAAAAATCAATAAATCAATATTTTTCTTAGTTACTGGGACAGAATGGTTCATGAACCTAGCCACATCTATGGTAGCAATTTGGACCTAAAACTCGAGAAAAAAGTGTGACCGAACCCAAAATGATCCGCTCATAACTAATCAATAAATCGATATTATGGATTTTTGTCAATTGAAAGTCCTATTTATTTATTGAGCTCTATATCCTGATGAAATTTGGTTTGAATCCATCGAGCCATTCAATCAGGACAGACATCATGGAAATGGCTTTTTTCACTAAAATTGTTCATAAAAAATCAATAAATCAATATTTTTCTTAGTTACTGGGACAGAATGGTTCATGAACCTAGCCACATCTATGGTAGCAATTTGGACCTAAAACTCGAGAAAAAAGTGTGACCGAACCCAAAATGACAATTTTGTAGCGGATCGATAAATCGATATATCGATTTTTCGTTACCATCATCTTTGTTTCCCATCCGAGTTGTGTTCATGTTAGGAAGATCTAAGGTCACAGCCGCATGGCTGGCAAGTTACAGCTACGTGAAATCTGAGTAGGGTTCATAAAAATGATCACCAAAAATCAATAGATCAAAAGAAAAAATTTTTAGCGACGAAAATTACTTAGAACACTTGAAGGTATGCACTGTGTAAGTTATGGACAAATCGAAGCAACTTGAGCGTCACACAGTTTGAGTTAGGTATAGTAGTGGTGACTAGTGGGTCGCGCGGCTGACGCCGCGCGCCCCGCTAGCTGGGGGTGCCCCCCAGACCCCCGCGTCTTTGTCATGTTCAGAATTGTTATGGTCGTAACATTTCTACAGTTACTTTACCGTTTTAAAGTATGCATATGTTGAGATTTTTCAATTTTACAAATTTCCATAACTAATCAATAAATCGATATTATCGAATTTTTATAATTGAAAGTCATATTCATTTCTCATGTTATGTTCACTGCTGAAGTTTCATGAAAATTGGCTCAGTCGTGCTCGAATAACGTTCACCGAAAAATCATGACATTTTCATAAAAATGCTCATAAAAAATCAATAAATCAATATTTTCCTTAGTTCTTGGGGCATGATAGTTACTACACATACACACATCTACGGTAGTAATGAGGACTTGAAACTCGCAAAAAAATGGTGACAGACCCAAAAATGACAACTTCATAACAGATCGATAAATCGATATTATCGATTTTTTCCTAATTGAAAGTCATATTAATTTCTCGTAGTATGTTCACTGCTGAAGTTTCATGGAAATTGGCTCAGTCGTGCTCAAGTTACGTTCACCGAAAAATCATGACATTTTCATAAAAATGCTTATAAAAAATCAATAAATCGATATTTTTCTTAGTTCTCAGGGCACAATGGTTGATACACATACGCACATCTACAGTAGGCATAAGGACTTGAAATAAGCAAAAAAATGGTGACAGGCACCCAAAACGACAACTTCATAGCCGATCGATAAATCGATATATCGATTTTTCATGACCATCAACTTTGTTTCCCGTCCGAGTTGTATTCATGTTAGAAAGCACTAAGGTCACGGCCGCATGGTTGCCGAGTTACAGCTACATGAAATCTGAGTAGGGTTCATAAAAATGATCATTAAAAATCAATAGATCAAAAGCAAAACTTTTCCGCGACGAAAATTAATTAGAAGGCTTCAAGGTATACGTACATGTAATGACAAGCTGAAATGTTGAGAAAAATGGTTCCCTAGTTTGAGTTTGGTATAGTAGTAGTAGTGGTTCATGAACCTAGCCACATCTATGGTAGCAATTTGGACCTAAAACTCGAGAAAAAAGTGTGACCGAACCCAAAATGACAATTTTGTAGCGGATCGATAAATCGATATATCGATTTTTCGTTACCATCATCTTTGTTTCCCATCCGAGTTGTGTTCATGTTAGGAAGATCTAAGGTCACAGCCGCATGGCTGGCAAGTTACAGCTACGTGAAATCTGAGTAGGGTTCATAAAAATGATCACCAAAAATCAATAGATCAAAAGAAAAAATTTTTAGCGACGAAAATTACTTAGAACACTTGAAGGTATGCACTGTGTAAGTTATGGACAAATCGAAGCAACTTGAGCGTCACACAGTTTGAGTTAGGTATAGTAGTGGTGACTAGTGGGTCGCGCGGCTGACGCCGCGCGCCCCGCTAGCTGGGGGTGCCCCCCAGACCCCCGCGTCTTTGTCATGTTCAGAATTGTTATGGTCGTAACATTTCTACAGTTACTTTACCGTTTTAAAGTATGCATATGTTGAGATTTTTCAATTTTACAAATTTCCATAACTAATCAATAAATCGATATTATCGAATTTTTATAATTGAAAGTCATATTCATTTCTCATGTTATGTTCACTGCTGAAGTTTCATGAAAATTGGCTCAGTCGTGCTCGAATAACGTTCACCGAAAAATCATGACATTTTCATAAAAATGCTCATAAAAAATCAATAAATCAATATTTTCCTTAGTTCTTGGGGCATGATAGTTACTACACATACACACATCTACGGTAGTAATGAGGACTTGAAACTCGCAAAAAAATGGTGACAGACCCAAAAATGACAACTTCATAACAGATCGATAAATCGATATTATCGATTTTTTCCTAATTGAAAGTCATATTAATTTCTCGTAGTATGTTCACTGCTGAAGTTTCATGGAAATTGGCTCAGTCGTGCTCAAGTTACGTTCACCGAAAAATCATGACATTTTCATAAAAATGCTTATAAAAAATCAATAAATCGATATTTTTCTTAGTTCTCAGGGCACAATGGTTGATACACATACGCACATCTACAGTAGGCATAAGGACTTGAAATAAGCAAAAAAATGGTGACAGGCACCCAAAACGACAACTTCATAGCCGATCGATAAATCGATATATCGATTTTTCATGACCATCAACTTTGTTTCCCGTCCGAGTTGTATTCATGTTAGAAAGCACTAAGGTCACGGCCGCATGGTTGCCGAGTTACAGCTACATGAAATCTGAGTAGGGTTCATAAAAATGATCATTAAAAATCAATAGATCAAAAGCAAAACTTTTCCGCGACGAAAATTAATTAGAAGGCTTCAAGGTATACGTACATGTAATGACAAGCTGAAATGTTGAGAAAAATGGTTCCCTAGTTTGAGTTTGGTATAGTAGTGGTGACTAGTGGGTCGCGCGGCTGACGCCGCGCGCCCCGCTAGCTGGGGGTGCCCCCCAGACCCCCGCGGCTCTGTCATGTTTGAAATTGTTATGGTCGTAACATTTCTACAGTTACTTTAACGTTTTAAAGTATGCATATGTTGAGATATTTCAGTTTTACAAGTTTCCATAACTAATCAATAAATCGATATTATCGATTTTTGTTAATTGAAAGTCCTATTCATTTATCAAATATGATCTACTGCTGAAGTTTGACCCAAATCCATCGAGCCGTTTTGTCAGTACATCATCCTCGAAAATAGGTTTTTTACATAAAATAATCAATAAAATGCTTGAACTTGGATCAAAACAATATTCCTTCAGGCATGTGACGTAGTAGTTGTTATTGCATACAATATGAAAAGTTGGGACAAATTGATGTAGTTTGAATTTTCACTCTTCTGTTTTGGCACCTGTCTAACTAATCGATAATGCAGTTTATTGATTTTTTGTTTACATCATATAGAAGACAATAATAAGTTATGCTACTTACACAACTTGTACACAACCACGTACACGTATACGGTCACAGTAGCTCGGGGAAAAAATAAACATTTTCATAGAACAATCGATAACTTGCGATAAAATCGATATCTCGGAAATCGCCTCGATGAAAATTCTTATTTTGTTTAGAAGTATATTTCACTCGAATATGGTGGCCACCGCTTCAGTTTGAAAATTTCACAACCGACTTTCATGTTTTTGACACCTCTCATAACTAATCAATAAATCGATATTATCGATTTTCTTGAATTGAAACTCATATTCATTTTCGATGTTATGCATATACTATAAGTTTCATCTGAATTGGTCCAGTCATTCATGAATAATAAAAAACGGAACTTTTCTAGGGTGACATAACGACTCTCATAAAAAATCGATAAATCAATATTAGAAGTTTTCCAGAAAAATACTCTCTTACTATTCTTAGTTGTACACATGGTAGAAGTTTCAAAGGGATCAGAGTCAAAAATACCTCGGCTGAACCCCCTATAACCGAAATTTCGCTAAAGTCAACTTCGCGGTAGATCAATATATCGATTTTTTGTGGTCATCAACTATATTCCCCATCTGAGTTATGATGATGTTAGAAAGCAGGTAGGCCATAGTTGCATGGCTGGCAAGTTACAGCTGTACGAAATTTTAAGAAAATTTTAAAAACTGTCATAAAAAATCAATAGATCAAAAGATCGAGAAACAAAAAATAAACTTTTCTTAGAATTAAGAGAGGTATACATGGTAACAGTTTCAGACGAATCGGAGACAAAAATACCCCTACTGAACCCCCTGTCTCCGAAATTTCGCTAAAGTCAACTTCGCGGTAGATCAATATATCGATTTTTTGTTGTCATCAACTTTGTTTCCCATCCGAGTCGTATTCATGTTAGGAAGCACTAAGGTCACGGCCGCATGGCTGGCAAGTTACAGCTACGTGAAATCTGAGTAGGGTCCATAAAAATGATCACCAAAAATCAATATATCAAAAGCAGCACTAATTAGCGACGAAATTTACTTAGAAGGCTTGGAGGTATGCGTACATAGTAATGACGAACTGAAAGGTTGAGAAAAAAGGTGACATAGTTTGAGTTAGGTATAGTAGTGGTGACTAGTGGGTCGCGCGGCTGACGCCGCGCGCCCCGCTAGCTGGGGGTGCCCCCCAGACCCCCGCGGCTTTGTCATGTTTAAAATTGTTATGGTCGTAACATTTCTACAGTTACTTTGATGTCTTTGAAAGTTGTACATGTTTAGATTTTTCAATTTTACAAATTTCCATAATTAATCAATACATCGATATTATCGATTTTTGTTAATTGAAAGTCCTATTTATTTATCGAGTATGATATACTGCTTGAGTTTGATCTGAATTGATCTGGCCGTTTTGTCAGGACAAAAACCGCGAAAATGGGTTTTTTACATGAAATAATCAATAAAATGCTTCAAACGTAATTAGAACTCAAATCCTTTTGGGACTTGACGTGATGGTCTATAACAAGTGTTATGTGAAAATTTGGGAAGAATTGGTGTTGTTTGAATTTTCACTTTTCTATTTGGTCAACTCTCTAACTAATCGATAATGTTAGTTATTGATTTTTCTTTTACATCATGTTAAAGACAATAGTGAGTTATGTTGTTTACACGATTTTGACTGAGCTACGTACACGTTCACGGTTACAGTAGTGTAAAGAAAAAATAGAGATTTCCATAAAACAATCGATAAATTACGTTAAAATTGAGTAGTCAAAAATCGCCACGATGAAAAGTCTTATTTTGTTTAGTAGTATTCATTCTCAGCATATGGTAGCAATTGAGTCGTTTTGAAAATTTCAGAACCGACTTTTCCATTTTCACCAACTCTCATAACTAATCAATAAATCAATATTATCGATTTTGTCCAATTGAAAGTCATATTCATTTGTTGAGTCAAGCATACTACACGAGTTTCATAACAATTGGTTGAGTCCTACGTGAATGGTGAACAACGAAAAAATTTTGGGTCAAAATAAAAACCATTGTAAAAAATCGATAAATCAATATCATGAAAATTCCTTCAAAACACATCCTTAGATTTTGACGTAGTATACGTGGTAGGAGTTTTGAACCGATAGAGCCAAATTTTTTCTCGGAGACAAGGGGTTCATATCGATTTCGCCTAAAGTCAACTTCGCGGTAGATCATATTATCGATTTTTGGTTACCATCATCTTTGTTTCCCATCCGAGTTGTATTCATGTTAGGAAGCACTAAGGTCACGGCCGCATGGCTGCCGAGTTACAGCTACATGAAATCTGAGTAGGGTCCATAAAAATGATCATTAAAAATCAATAGATCAAAAGCAAAACTTTTCCGCGACGAAAATTACTTAGAACACTTGAAGGTATACGTACATGTAATGACGAGTTGAAATGTTGAGAAAAAACGTTAGGGACTTTGAGTTAGGTATAGTATGACGCCGCGCGCCCCGCTAGCTGGGGGTGCCCCCCAGACCCCCGCGGCTTTGTCATGTTTAAAATTGTTATGGTCGTAACATTTCTACAGTTACTTTGATGTCTTTGAAAGTTGTACATGTTTAGATTTTTCAATTTTACAAATTTCCATAATTAATCAATACATCGATATTATCGATTTTTGTTAATTGAAAGTCCTATTTATTTATCGAGTATGATATACTGCTTGAGTTTGATCTGAATTGATCTGGCCGTTTTGTCAGGACAAAAACCGCGAAAATGGGTTTTTTACATGAAATAATCAATAAAATGCTTCAAACGTAATTAGAACTCAAATCCTTTTGGGACTTGACGTGATGGTCTATAACAAGTGTTATGTGAAAATTTGGGAAGAATTGGTGTTGTTTGAATTTTCACTTTTCTATTTGGTCAACTCTCTAACTAATCGATAATGTTAGTTATTGATTTTTCTTTTACATCATGTTAAAGACAATAGTGAGTTATGTTGTTTACACGATTTTGACTGAGCTACGTACACGTTCACGGTTACAGTAGTGTAAAGAAAAAATAGAGATTTCCATAAAACAATCGATAAATTACGTTAAAATTGAGTAGTCAAAAATCGCCACGATGAAAAGTCTTATTTTGTTTAGTAGTATTCATTCTCAGCATATGGTAGCAATTGAGTCGTTTTGAAAATTTCAGAACCGACTTTTCCATTTTCACCAACTCTCATAACTAATCAATAAATCAATATTATCGATTTTGTCCAATTGAAAGTCATATTCATTTGTTGAGTCAAGCATACTACACGAGTTTCATAACAATTGGTTGAGTCCTACGTGAATGGTGAACAACGAAAAAATTTTGGGTCAAAATAAAAACCATTGTAAAAAATCGATAAATCAATATCATGAAAATTCCTTCAAAACACATCCTTAGATTTTGACGTAGTATACGTGGTAGGAGTTTTGAACCGATAGAGCCAAATTTTTTCTCGGAGACAAGGGGTTCATATCGATTTCGCCTAAAGTCAACTTCGCGGTAGATCATATTATCGATTTTTGGTTACCATCATCTTTGTTTCCCATCCGAGTTGTATTCATGTTAGGAAGCACTAAGGTCACGGCCGCATGGCTGCCGAGTTACAGCTACATGAAATCTGAGTAGGGTCCATAAAAATGATCATTAAAAATCAATAGATCAAAAGCAAAACTTTTCCGCGACGAAAATTACTTAGAACACTTGAAGGTATACGTACATGTAATGACGAGTTGAAATGTTGAGAAAAAACGTTAGGGACTTTGAGTTAGGTATAGTATAGGTGACTAGTGGGTCCCGCGGCTGACGCCGCGGGCCCCGCTAGCTGGGGGTGCCCCCCAGACCCCCGCGTCTTTGTTATGTTTGAAATCGTAAAAAAAGTTGAGGCATCAAAGATCATGTTGACAGTTTTCGTCATGTGGAAACTCAACAGTGTATATCTCGCGAACGACTGAACGTTTTTCTAATAATTATTCACAATTGAACACTACTCGTCAATGACTCTTCACTCTGAAATAATTGTACTTGTTGAACCAATTTGAAAATATAACGATTCCAAAAAATCGATATTTCTCGGGATTAAAGCATCTTCTCCTACATTGCTACTGGGTGATTCACTTTTCATGACAAACTAAACACACTCTGAGAATGAGAAAAAAATCTATCGAGCCGTTTTCGAGAAACAAATTTCGTCCATAACTAATCAATAAATCGATATTATCGATTTTTCATAATTGAAAGTCATGTTAATTTTCTCGTTCTGTCCACTGGTGAAGTATCATCGAAATCGGTCCAGTCCTGTTCGAACGGCGTCCATCAAAAAATCATGGCCGTTTCATAAAAACTCTCATAAAAAATCAATAGATCAAAAGATCGTGAAACAAAAAAATGGACTTTCTTAGAATTGAGAGAAGTACACGTGGTAACAGTTTCAGAGGAATCGGAGACAAAAATACCCCTGATGAACCCCCTGTCTCCGAAATGTTGCTAAAGTCAACTTTGCGGTAGATCAAAAATATGAGTTTTTGCTGTCACCATATGGAAGGGACTCACAAGATAAACAGTTGTTATCAATTAGGTAGCATTCCATTCAGCCGTTGACGCATAGTGACACAACGAAATTTTGATGATGTTCATAAAACAGAGCGCCAAAAATCAATAAATCAATACTGGAGATCGGTACTGTAGTTGGTTGGTAAGGACGTTAGGGCACATACGGTAGTGAAGTTATGAACTGATCTGACAAACTTTAAGGTGTGACTATATCATGTGTGGTATAGGTGTGGTGACTAGTGGGTCGCGCGGCTGCCGCCGCGCGCCCCGCTAGCTGGGGGTGCCCCCCAGACCCCCGCGTCTTTGTTATGTTTAGAATTATTATGGTCGTAACATTCCTACAGTTACTTCAACGTTTTAAAATTACGAAAATGTTCAGATTTTTCAGTTTTACAAGTGTCCATAACTAATCAATAAATCGATATTATCGATTTTTCATAATTGAAAGTCATGTTCATTACTTATGTTCTGTTCACTGCTGAAGTTTAATCTGACTCGGTCTAATCATGCTCGAACGGCGTCCACCAGAAAATCATGTCGTTTTCATAAAAATCTTCATAAAAAATCAATAGATCAAAAGATCAAGAAACAAAAAAATTACTTTTCTTAGAATTAAGAGAGGTACACGTAGTGGCAATTTCAGAGCAATCGGAGACAAAAATACCCCTGCTGAACCCCCTGTCTCCGAATTTTCGCTAAAGTCAACTTTGCCGTAGATCAATATATTGATTTTTTCTTAACATGATATTGACAAGACAACAAAGTTACATCATTGTTATCAATAAGGTAACAATCCATTCAGCCGTTAGCGCACAGTAGCTTGTTGAATTTTAGAGAATTTCATAAAATTGATCATAAAAAATCGATAAATCAATTTGGTCAACTCGCATTCAAGACGGTTGGTCAGGACACGTACCCACTTACGTGGACGTAGTTTGGGACAAATCGGTGATGGTCACCGTTACTATTTCACCTTTTTGGCATTTCTGTAGCGGGTCGATAAATCGATATATTGATTTTTTGATAATATCATATTGAAAGGACATCAAAGTTAGATAGTTGTTACCAGTTAGGTAGCAATCCATCAAGCCGTCAAAGCACAGTAGCAGAAAGAAATTTTGAAGATTTTCATAAATTAGGTTCTAAAAAAATTGTAAGGCCCTAACTCAAAAATCGTGCGGGGGCGCTTGCATCTAGTAGCTGTCTAGTATGCAGCATGCAAGTTATAGACAAATCGTGACAACTTTTGCGTCAGCTAGTTTGAGTTAGGTATAGTAGTGGTGACTAGTGGGTCGCGCGGCTGACGCCGCGCGCCCCGCTAGCTGGGGGTGCCCCCCAGACCCCCGCGGCTTTGTCATGTTTGAAATTGTTGTGGTCGTAACATTTCTACAGTTACTTTAACGTTCTTAAAGTACGCATATGTTGTGATTTTTCAGTTTTGCAAATTTCTATAACTAATCAATAAATCGATATTATCAATTTTTGTTAATTAAAAGTCCTATTTATTTATCAAGTATGATCTACGGCTCGAGTTTGATCTGAATTCATTCAGCCGTTTTGTCAGGACAAAAATCACGAAAATGGGTTTTTTACGTAAAATAATCAATAAAATGCTTGAACCTGAATCAAAACAATATTCTTTAGGGCATGTAACGGAGTAGTTGTTAACATGTAAAATATGGAAATTTGAGCACAATTGGTCCAGTTTGTATTTTCACTTTTCCGTTTGGGCACCTCTCTAACTAATCGATAATGCAATTTATTGATTTTTTATTTACATTATATAGAAGACAACAATGAGTTGTGCCACTCACACAATTTCCACAACACTACGTTAACGTATGTGCTTACAGTATTGTAGAGAAAAAACGGAGATTTTCATAAAACAATCGATAAAACACATAAAAATCAATATATCGGAAATCGCTACATTGGAAAGTCTTATTTTGTTTAGTAGTATATTTCACTCGAATATGGTAGCAACCGCGTTAGTTTGAAAATTTCACAACTGACTTTTGCGTTCTTGACACGTCTCACAACTAATCAATAAATCAATATTATCGATTTTCTCTAATTGAAACTCATATTTATTTCTTGTTTTATGCACCCTCCATAAATTTTATCTGAATTGGTTCAGTCATTCATGAATGACGAAAAACGAAATTTTTCTGGGGTGACATAACGACTCTCAAAAAAAATCGATAAATCAATATTAGAAGTTTTCCTTAAAAATGCTCTCTTATAATTCTTAGTTGTACACATGGTAGAAGTTTCAAAGGGATCAGAGTCAAAAATACCTCTGCTGAACCCCCTATAACCGAAATTTTGCTAAAGTCAACTTTGTCGTAGATCAAGTTATCGATTTTTTGTGGTCATCAACTACATTCCCCATCCGAGTTGTACTGATGTTAGAAAGCATAAATGCCACGGCCACATGACTGGTAAGTTACAGCTGTGAGAAATTTTAAGAAAATTTTAAAAACCGTCATAAAAAATCAATAAATCAATATCAAGAAATTTTATAAAAATGATTTTCTTAGAATTGTTAGTTGTATACATGGTAGCAATTGCAGACGAATCGGAGCCAAAAATACCCCTGCTGAACCCCCTATAACCGAAATTTCGCTAAAGTCAACTTCGCCGTAGATCAATATATCGATTTTTTGTTGTCATCAACTTTGTTTCCCATCCGAGTTGTATTCATGTTAGGAAGCACTAAGGTCACGGTCGCATGGCTGGCAAGTTACAGCTACGTGAAATCTGAGTAGGGTCCATAAAAAAGATCATTAAAAATCAATAAATCAAAAGCAGCACTAATTAGCGACGAGATTTACTTAGAAGGCTTGGAGGTATACGTACATGTAATGACGAGCTGAAATGTTGAGAAAAAACGTTAGGGACTTTGAGTTAGGTATAGTATAGGTGACTAGCCGGCCGCGCGGCTGACGCCG
Source organism: Litoditis marina (assembly GCA_964036275.1). Classification (NCBI taxonomy): domain Eukaryota; kingdom Metazoa; phylum Nematoda; class Chromadorea; order Rhabditida; family Rhabditidae; genus Litoditis; species Litoditis marina. Next base: position 8,762,916 of record OZ038436.1, read on the forward strand.
CGCGTCCGCTAGCTGGGGGTGCCCCCCAGACCCCCGCGTCTTAGTCATGTTTGAAATTGTAAAAAAAACTTAAGGCATCAAAGATCATGTTGACAGTTTTCGTCATGTGACTTGTCATATGACCTGTGACGTCATCACTTTTAATGGTAAAATTCAACAGTGTATAACTCATGAACGACTGAATATTTTTTCAAACTTTTTTTATATTCTGTTATGAATTGTTAATGCCTAGTTGCACTATAAAATTCGTGGCAACTGAACCATTTTGAGAATGTTCGAAAAATTTAAAAATTAATTTTTCGGAAAACGGTCAACGAACCATAATCTTTTCATAGGCTCATATTGTTTATTAGTCTATTCTACAGTTTACATGAGAGTAAGAGAGAAATCGTTCCTGTAGTTTTCTTAATTTTACTGGTTTTTTTTAACTTTTCATTCACTCATAACTAATCAATAAATCGATATTATCGATTTTTGTCAATTGAAAGTCCCATTCATTTATTGAGTATTATATCCTGTTAGAGTTTCATCCATTTACAATCAGCGGTTTTTGCAGGACGACTACCATGAAAACGGGTTTTTCACTTAAAAATGTCAATAAAAAACTTTAAACTCAATTTGAACGAAATATCCTCCGTAGGTTTGGTTGTCAATGTTGGTGGTATCTCATGCTAAAATTAGAACGAAATTCAAACAACTCTAGGTCGCACTTGACCAAAATGACGATTTCATAGCGGATCGATAAATCGATATATTGATTTTTCGATGATACCAAGTTGAAGGTACATCAAAGTTAGATCGTTCATATCAGTTAGCAGGCAGTCCATTAAGCCGTTGGCGCACAGTAATACAAATAATGTTTCATCATTTCACTATTATAAGATCTAAAAAAATTCTAAGGCCCTAACTCAAAATTTTCACGGGGGCGCTCGCATTAGATGGTTACCCTGTATGCACTACTGAAGTTATAGACAAATCGTAGATACTTTTTGGTTAGGTAGTTTGAGTCTAGTATAGTAGTGGTGACTAGTGGGTCCCGCGGCTGACGCCGCGGGCCCCGCTAGCTGGGGGTGCCCCCCAGACCCCCGCGTCTTTGTCATGTTTGAAATCGTAAAAAAAAAGTTAAGGCATCAAAGATCATGTTGACAGTTTTCGTCATGTGACTTGTCATGTGACCTGTGACGTCATCACTTTCAATGGTAAAATTCAACAGTGTATAACTCACGAATGACTGGATATTTGTCCAAACTTTTTTCATATTCTGTTATTAATTGTCGATGTCTCGTTGCACTATGAAATTCGTAGCAACTGAACCATTTTGAGAATGTTCGAAAAATTTAAAAATTAATTTTTCGGAAAACGGTCAACGAACCATAATCTTTTTATAGACTCATGTGGTTTATTAGTCTATCTTACAGTTTACATGAGAGTAAGAGAAAAATCGTTCCTGTAGTTTTCTTAATTTTACCGGTTTTTTTTTAACTTTTCGTTCACTCATAACTAATCAATAAATCGATATTATCGATTTTTGTCAATTAAAAGTCCTATTTATTTCATGAGCTATATATCTTGATGAAGTTTGGTTCAAATCCATCGAGCCATTCAATCAGGACAGACATCATGGAAATGGCTTTTTTCACTAAAATTGTTCATAAAAAATCAATAAATCAATATTTTCCTTAGTTACTGGGACAAAATGGTTCATGAACCTAGCCACATCTATGGTAGCAATTTGGACCTCAAACTCAAGAAAAAAGTGTGACCGAACCCAAAATGACAATTTTGTAGCGGATCGATAAATCGATATATTGATTTTTTGTCGTCATCATATTTGTTTCCCATCCGAGTTGTGTTCATGTTAGGAAGATCTAAGGTCACAGCCGCATGGCTGGCAAGTTACAGCTACGTGAAATCTGAGTAGGGTCCATAAAAATGATCACCAAAAATCAATAAATCAATATCAGCATTTCGTTCGTTGCGGCTTTTGTTTAGGACACTTAGCCGTGTACACCATGTAAGTTACAGACAGATCGTGACAACTTTTTGGTTCTACAGTTTGAGTTAGGTATAGTAGTGGTGATTAGGGAGGTCGAATTTCAAAAAAAATATACAGCCTTTCTGTCGGTTCCATGAGTGCTTTACGGTCCTATGTGATACAGGAAAAATAGAACGGGTCAATATAATTAAGTCATCTCATCAGAATCGAGCAAAAATGTAGGGAATTTGGTCAATTTTCAAACAGCTGTAACTTTGTTCTCTTTGAAGCTACAAACTTCTAGTTATGAAATTCGGATTTCCCGTGATCTTGTGCGTAGCGTGGTGTCCTCAGAATCGAAGTAGACAAATGTAGCGGTAATTTACACAAGTTAGAAGGAGGGCGAAAATCAGCTGACTTTCGAACTGTACATTGTTTTTAAACACAACTTGATGTGGGTTACGTCCAGGCCTACTGCCTACTTACATTACTTCCGAAAACATAGCTGGTAGCGAGGTCTGAAGACAATAACTCAACAAAAGTGTGTCACGCTTTAGAGTTTACTATAGTTATGTATGTATTAGGGAGGTCGAATTTCAAAAAAAATATACAGCCTTTCTGTCGGTTCCATGAGTGCTTTACGGTCCTATGTGATACAGGAAAAATAGAACGGGTCAATATAATTAAGTCATCTCATCAGAATCGAGCAAAAATGTAGGGAATTTGGTCAATTTTCAAACAGCTGTAACTTTGTTCTCTTTGAAGCTACAAACTTCTAGTTATGAAATTCGGATTTCCCGTGATCTTGTGCGTAGCGTGGTGTCCTCAGAATCGAAGTAGACAAATGTAGCGGTAATTTACACAAGTTAGAAGGAGGGCGAAAATCAGCTGACTTTCGAACTGTACATTGTTTTTAAACACAACTTGATGTGGGTTACGTCCAGGCCTACTGCCTACTTACATTACTTCCGAAAACATAGCTGGTAGCGAGGTCTGAAGACAATAACTCAACAAAAGTGTGTCACGCTTTAGAGTTTACTATAGTTATGTATGTATTAGGGAGGTCGAATTTCAAAAAAAATATACAGCCTTTCTGTCGGTTCCATGAGTGCTTTACGGTCCTATGTGATACAGGAAAAATAGAACGGGTCAATATAATTAAGTCATCTCATCAGAATCGAGCAAAAATGTAGGGAATTTGGTCAATTTTCAAACAGCTGTAACTTTGTTCTCTTTGAAGCTACAAACTTCTAGTTATGAAATTCGGATTTCCCGTGATCTTGTGCGTAGCGTGGTGTCCTCAGAATCGAAGTAGACAAATGTAGCGGTAATTTACACAAGTTAGAAGGAGGGCGAAAATCAGCTGACTTTCGAACTGTACATTGTTTTTAAACACAACTTGATGTGGGTTACGTCCAGGCCTACTGCCTACTTACATTACTTCCGAAAACATAGCTGGTAGCGAGGTCTGAAGACAATAACTCAACAAAAGTGTGTCACGCTTTAGAGTTTACTATAGTTATGTATGTATTAGGGAGGTCGAATTTCAAAAAAAATATACAGCCTTTCTGTCGGTTCCATGAGTGCTTTACGGTCCTATGTGATACAGGAAAAATAGAACGGGTCAATATAATTAAGTCATCTCATCAGAATCGAGCAAAAATGTAGGGAATTTGGTCAATTTTCAAACAGCTGTAACTTTGTTCTCTTTGAAGCTACAAACTTCTAGTTATGAAATTCGGATTTCCCGTGATCTTGTGCGTAGCGTGGTGTCCTCAGAATCGAAGTAGACAAATGTAGCGGTAATTTACACAAGTTAGAAGGAGGGCGAAAATCAGCTGACTTTCGAACTGTACATTGTTTTTAAACACAACTTGATGTGGGTTACGTCCAGGCCTACTGCCTACTTACATTACTTCCGAAAACATAGCTGGTAGCGAGGTCTGAAGACAATAACTCAACAAAAGTGTGTCACGCTTTAGAGTTTACTATAGTTATGTATGTATTAGGGAGGTCGAATTTCAAAAAAAATATACAGCCTTTCTGTCGGTTCCATGAGTGCTTTACGGTCCTATGTGATACAGGAAAAATAGAACGGGTCAATATAATTAAGTCATCTCATCAGAATCGAGCAAAAATGTAGGGAATTTGGTCAATTTTCAAACAGCTGTAACTTTGTTCTCTTTGAAGCTACAAACTTCTAGTTATGAAATTCGGATTTCCCGTGATCTTGTGCGTAGCGTGGTGTCCTCAGAATCGAAGTAGACAAATGTAGCGGTAATTTACACAAGTTAGAAGGAGGGCGAAAATCAGCTGACTTTCGAACTGTACATTGTTTTTAAACACAACTTGATGTGGGTTACGTCCAGGCCTACTGCCTACTTACATTACTTCCGAAAACATAGCTGGTAGCGAGGTCTGAAGACAATAACTCAACAAAAGTGTGTCACGCTTTAGAGTTTACTATAGTTATGTATGTATTAGGGAGGTCGAATTTCAAAAAAAATATACAGCCTTTCTGTCGGTTCCATGAGTGCTTTACGGTCCTATGTGATACAGGAAAAATAGAACGGGTCAATATAATTAAGTCATCTCATCAGAATCGAGCAAAAATGTAGGGAATTTGGTCAATTTTCAAACAGCTGTAACTTTGTTCTCTTTGAAGCTACAAACTTCTAGTTATGAAATTCGGATTTCCCGTGATCTTGTGCGTAGCGTGGTGTCCTCAGAATCGAAGTAGACAAATGTAGCGGTAATTTACACAAGTTAGAAGGAGGGCGAAAATCAGCTGACTTTCGAACTGTACATTGTTTTTAAACACAACTTGATGTGGGTTACGTCCAGGCCTACTGCCTACTTACATTACTTCCGAAAACATAGCTGGTAGCGAGGTCTGAAGACAATAACTCAACAAAAGTGTGTCACGCTTTAGAGTTTACTATAGTTATGTATGTATTAGGGAGGTCGAATTTCAAAAAAAATATACAGCCTTTCTGTCGGTTCCATGAGTGCTTTACGGTCCTATGTGATACAGGAAAAATAGAACGGGTCAATATAATTAAGTCATCTCATCAGAATCGAGCAAAAATGTAGGGAATTTGGTCAATTTTCAAACAGCTGTAACTTTGTTCTCTTTGAAGCTACAAACTTCTAGTTATGAAATTCGGATTTCCCGTGATCTTGTGCGTAGCGTGGTGTCCTCAGAATCGAAGTAGACAAATGTAGCGGTAATTTACACAAGTTAGAAGGAGGGCGAAAATCAGCTGACTTTCGAACTGTACATTGTTTTTAAACACAACTTGATGTGGGTTACGTCCAGGCCTACTGCCTACTTACATTACTTCCGAAAACATAGCTGGTAGCGAGGTCTGAAGACAATAACTCAACAAAAGTGTGTCACGCTTTAGAGTTTACTATAGTTATGTATGTATTAGGGAGGTCGAATTTCAAAAAAAATATACAGCCTTTCTGTCGGTTCCATGAGTGCTTTACGGTCCTATGTGATACAGGAAAAATAGAACGGGTCAATATAATTAAGTCATCTCATCAGAATCGAGCAAAAATGTAGGGAATTTGGTCAATTTTCAAACAGCTGTAACTTTGTTCTCTTTGAAGCTACAAACTTCTAGTTATGAAATTCGGATTTCCCGTGATCTTGTGCGTAGCGTGGTGTCCTCAGAATCGAAGTAGACAAATGTAGCGGTAATTTACACAAGTTAGAAGGAGGGCGAAAATCAGCTGACTTTCGAACTGTACATTGTTTTTAAACACAACTTGATGTGGGTTACGTCCAGGCCTACTGCCTACTTACATTACTTCCGAAAACATAGCTGGTAGCGAGGTCTGAAGACAATAACTCAACAAAAGTGTGTCACGCTTTAGAGTTTACTATAGTTATGTATGTATTAGGGAGGTCGAATTTCAAAAAAAATATACAGCCTTTCTGTCGGTTCCATGAGTGCTTTACGGTCCTATGTGATACAGGAAAAATAGAACGGGTCAATATAATTAAGTCATCTCATCAGAATCGAGCAAAAATGTAGGGAATTTGGTCAATTTTCAAACAGCTGTAACTTTGTTCTCTTTGAAGCTACAAACTTCTAGTTATGAAATTCGGATTTCCCGTGATCTTGTGCGTAGCGTGGTGTCCTCAGAATCGAAGTAGACAAATGTAGCGGTAATTTACACAAGTTAGAAGGAGGGCGAAAATCAGCTGACTTTCGAACTGTACATTGTTTTTAAACACAACTTGATGTGGGTTACGTCCAGGCCTACTGCCTACTTACATTACTTCCGAAAACATAGCTGGTAGCGAGGTCTGAAGACAATAACTCAACAAAAGTGTGTCACGCTTTAGAGTTTACTATAGTTATGTATGTATTAGGGAGGTCGAATTTCAAAAAAAATATACAGCCTTTCTGTCGGTTCCATGAGTGCTTTACGGTCCTATGTGATACAGGAAAAATAGAACGGGTCAATATAATTAAGTCATCTCATCAGAATCGAGCAAAAATGTAGGGAATTTGGTCAATTTTCAAACAGCTGTAACTTTGTTCTCTTTGAAGCTACAAACTTCTAGTTATGAAATTCGGATTTCCCGTGATCTTGTGCGTAGCGTGGTGTCCTCAGAATCGAAGTAGACAAATGTAGCGGTAATTTACACAAGTTAGAAGGAGGGCGAAAATCAGCTGACTTTCGAACTGTACATTGTTTTTAAACACAACTTGATGTGGGTTACGTCCAGGCCTACTGCCTACTTACATTACTTCCGAAAACATAGCTGGTAGCGAGGTCTGAAGACAATAACTCAACAAAAGTGTGTCACGCTTTAGAGTTTACTATAGTTATGTATGTATTAGGGAGGTCGAATTTCAAAAAAAATATACAGCCTTTCTGTCGGTTCCATGAGTGCTTTACGGTCCTATGTGATACAGGAAAAATAGAACGGGTCAATATAATTAAGTCATCTCATCAGAATCGAGCAAAAATGTAGGGAATTTGGTCAATTTTCAAACAGCTGTAACTTTGTTCTCTTTGAAGCTACAAACTTCTAGTTATGAAATTCGGATTTCCCGTGATCTTGTGCGTAGCGTGGTGTCCTCAGAATCGAAGTAGACAAATGTAGCGGTAATTTACACAAGTTAGAAGGAGGGCGAAAATCAGCTGACTTTCGAACTGTACATTGTTTTTAAACACAACTTGATGTGGGTTACGTCCAGGCCTACTGCCTACTTACATTACTTCCGAAAACATAGCTGGTAGCGAGGTCTGAAGACAATAACTCAACAAAAGTGTGTCACGCTTTAGAGTTTACTATAGTTATGTATGTATTAGGGAGGTCGAATTTCAAAAAAAATATACAGCCTTTCTGTCGGTTCCATGAGTGCTTTACGGTCCTATGTGATACAGGAAAAATAGAACGGGTCAATATAATTAAGTCATCTCATCAGAATCGAGCAAAAATGTAGGGAATTTGGTCAATTTTCAAACAGCTGTAACTTTGTTCTCTTTGAAGCTACAAACTTCTAGTTATGAAATTCGGATTTCCCGTGATCTTGTGCGTAGCGTGGTGTCCTCAGAATCGAAGTAGACAAATGTAGCGGTAATTTACACAAGTTAGAAGGAGGGCGAAAATCAGCTGACTTTCGAACTGTACATTGTTTTTAAACACAACTTGATGTGGGTTACGTCCAGGCCTACTGCCTACTTACATTACTTCCGAAAACATAGCTGGTAGCGAGGTCTGAAGACAATAACTCAACAAAAGTGTGTCACGCTTTAGAGTTTACTATAGTTATGTATGTATTAGGGAGGTCGAATTTCAAAAAAAATATACAGCCTTTCTGTCGGTTCCATGAGTGCTTTACGGTCCTATGTGATACAGGAAAAATAGAACGGGTCAATATAATTAAGTCATCTCATCAGAATCGAGCAAAAATGTAGGGAATTTGGTCAATTTTCAAACAGCTGTAACTTTGTTCTCTTTGAAGCTACAAACTTCTAGTTATGAAATTCGGATTTCCCGTGATCTTGTGCGTAGCGTGGTGTCCTCAGAATCGAAGTAGACAAATGTAGCGGTAATTTACACAAGTTAGAAGGAGGGCGAAAATCAGCTGACTTTCGAACTGTACATTGTTTTTAAACACAACTTGATGTGGGTTACGTCCAGGCCTACTGCCTACTTACATTACTTCCGAAAACATAGCTGGTAGCGAGGTCTGAAGACAATAACTCAACAAAAGTGTGTCACGCTTTAGAGTTTACTATAGTTATGTATGTATTAGGGAGGTCGAATTTCAAAAAAAATATACAGCCTTTCTGTCGGTTCCATGAGTGCTTTACGGTCCTATGTGATACAGGAAAAATAGAACGGGTCAATATAATTAAGTCATCTCATCAGAATCGAGCAAAAATGTAGGGAATTTGGTCAATTTTCAAACAGCTGTAACTTTGTTCTCTTTGAAGCTACAAACTTCTAGTTATGAAATTCGGATTTCCCGTGATCTTGTGCGTAGCGTGGTGTCCTCAGAATCGAAGTAGACAAATGTAGCGGTAATTTACACAAGTTAGAAGGAGGGCGAAAATCAGCTGACTTTCGAACTGTACATTGTTTTTAAACACAACTTGATGTGGGTTACGTCCAGGCCTACTGCCTACTTACATTACTTCCGAAAACATAGCTGGTAGCGAGGTCTGAAGACAATAACTCAACAAAAGTGTGTCACGCTTTAGAGTTTACTATAGTTATGTATGTATTAGGGAGGTCGAATTTCAAAAAAAATATACAGCCTTTCTGTCGGTTCCATGAGTGCTTTACGGTCCTATGTGATACAGGAAAAATAGAACGGGTCAATATAATTAAGTCATCTCATCAGAATCGAGCAAAAATGTAGGGAATTTGGTCAATTTTCAAACAGCTGTAACTTTGTTCTCTTTGAAGCTACAAACTTCTAGTTATGAAATTCGGATTTCCCGTGATCTTGTGCGTAGCGTGGTGTCCTCAGAATCGAAGTAGACAAATGTAGCGGTAATTTACACAAGTTAGAAGGAGGGCGAAAATCAGCTGACTTTCGAACTGTACATTGTTTTTAAACACAACTTGATGTGGGTTACGTCCAGGCCTACTGCCTACTTACATTACTTCCGAAAACATAGCTGGTAGCGAGGTCTGAAGACAATAACTCAACAAAAGTGTGTCACGCTTTAGAGTTTACTATAGTTATGTATGTATTAGGGAGGTCGAATTTCAAAAAAAATATACAGCCTTTCTGTCGGTTCCATGAGTGCTTTACGGTCCTATGTGATACAGGAAAAATAGAACGGGTCAATATAATTAAGTCATCTCATCAGAATCGAGCAAAAATGTAGGGAATTTGGTCAATTTTCAAACAGCTGTAACTTTGTTCTCTTTGAAGCTACAAACTTCTAGTTATGAAATTCGGATTTCCCGTGATCTTGTGCGTAGCGTGGTGTCCTCAGAATCGAAGTAGACAAATGTAGCGGTAATTTACACAAGTTAGAAGGAGGGCGAAAATCAGCTGACTTTCGAACTGTACATTGTTTTTAAACACAACTTGATGTGGGTTACGTCCAGGCCTACTGCCTACTTACATTACTTCCGAAAACATAGCTGGTAGCGAGGTCTGAAGACAATAACTCAACAAAAGTGTGTCACGCTTTAGAGTTTACTATAGTTATGTATGTATTAGGGAGGTCGAATTTCAAAAAAAATATACAGCCTTTCTGTCGGTTCCATGAGTGCTTTACGGTCCTATGTGATACAGGAAAAATAGAACGGGTCAATATAATTAAGTCATCTCATCAGAATCGAGCAAAAATGTAGGGAATTTGGTCAATTTTCAAACAGCTGTAACTTTGTTCTCTTTGAAGCTACAAACTTCTAGTTATGAAATTCGGATTTCCCGTGATCTTGTGCGTAGCGTGGTGTCCTCAGAATCGAAGTAGACAAATGTAGCGGTAATTTACACAAGTTAGAAGGAGGGCGAAAATCAGCTGACTTTCGAACTGTACATTGTTTTTAAACACAACTTGATGTGGGTTACGTCCAGGCCTACTGCCTACTTACATTACTTCCGAAAACATAGCTGGTAGCGAGGTCTGAAGACAATAACTCAACAAAAGTGTGTCACGCTTTAGAGTTTACTATAGTTATGTATGTATTAGGGAGGTCGAATTTCAAAAAAAATATACAGCCTTTCTGTCGGTTCCATGAGTGCTTTACGGTCCTATGTGATACAGGAAAAATAGAACGGGTCAATATAATTAAGTCATCTCATCAGAATCGAGCAAAAATGTAGGGAATTTGGTCAATTTTCAAACAGCTGTAACTTTGTTCTCTTTGAAGCTACAAACTTCTAGTTATGAAATTCGGATTTCCCGTGATCTTGTGCGTAGCGTGGTGTCCTCAGAATCGAAGTAGACAAATGTAGCGGTAATTTACACAAGTTAGAAGGAGGGCGAAAATCAGCTGACTTTCGAACTGTACATTGTTTTTAAACACAACTTGATGTGGGTTACGTCCAGGCCTACTGCCTACTTACATTACTTCCGAAAACATAGCTGGTAGCGAGGTCTGAAGACAATAACTCAACAAAAGTGTGTCACGCTTTAGAGTTTACTATAGTTATGTATGTATTAGGGAGGTCGAATTTCAAAAAAAATATACAGCCTTTCTGTCGGTTCCATGAGTGCTTTACGGTCCTATGTGATACAGGAAAAATAGAACGGGTCAATATAATTAAGTCATCTCATCAGAATCGAGCAAAAATGTAGGGAATTTGGTCAATTTTCAAACAGCTGTAACTTTGTTCTCTTTGAAGCTACAAACTTCTAGTTATGAAATTCGGATTTCCCGTGATCTTGTGCGTAGCGTGGTGTCCTCAGAATCGAAGTAGACAAATGTAGCGGTAATTTACACAAGTTAGAAGGAGGGCGAAAATCAGCTGACTTTCGAACTGTACATTGTTTTTAAACACAACTTGATGTGGGTTACGTCCAGGCCTACTGCCTACTTACATTACTTCCGAAAACATAGCTGGTAGCGAGGTCTGAAGACAATAACTCAACAAAAGTGTGTCACGCTTTAGAGTTTACTATAGTTATGTATGTATTAGGGAGGTCGAATTTCAAAAAAAATATACAGCCTTTCTGTCGGTTCCATGAGTGCTTTACGGTCCTATGTGATACAGGAAAAATAGAACGGGTCAATATAATTAAGTCATCTCATCAGAATCGAGCAAAAATGTAGGGAATTTGGTCAATTTTCAAACAGCTGTAACTTTGTTCTCTTTGAAGCTACAAACTTCTAGTTATGAAATTCGGATTTCCCGTGATCTTGTGCGTAGCGTGGTGTCCTCAGAATCGAAGTAGACAAATGTAGCGGTAATTTACACAAGTTAGAAGGAGGGCGAAAATCAGCTGACTTTCGAACTGTACATTGTTTTTAAACACAACTTGATGTGGGTTACGTCCAGGCCTACTGCCTACTTACATTACTTCCGAAAACATAGCTGGTAGCGAGGTCTGAAGACAATAACTCAACAAAAGTGTGTCACGCTTTAGAGTTTACTATAGTTATGTATGTATTAGGGAGGTCGAATTTCAAAAAAAATATACAGCCTTTCTGTCGGTTCCATGAGTGCTTTACGGTCCTATGTGATACAGGAAAAATAGAACGGGTCAATATAATTAAGTCATCTCATCAGAATCGAGCAAAAATGTAGGGAATTTGGTCAATTTTCAAACAGCTGTAACTTTGTTCTCTTTGAAGCTACAAACTTCTAGTTATGAAATTCGGATTTCCCGTGATCTTGTGCGTAGCGTGGTGTCCTCAGAATCGAAGTAGACAAATGTAGCGGTAATTTACACAAGTTAGAAGGAGGGCGAAAATCAGCTGACTTTCGAACTGTACATTGTTTTTAAACACAACTTGATGTGGGTTACGTCCAGGCCTACTGCCTACTTACATTACTTCCGAAAACATAGCTGGTAGCGAGGTCTGAAGACAATAACTCAACAAAAGTGTGTCACGCTTTAGAGTTTACTATAGTTATGTATGTATTAGGGAGGTCGAATTTCAAAAAAAATATACAGCCTTTCTGTCGGTTCCATGAGTGCTTTACGGTCCTATGTGATACAGGAAAAATAGAACGGGTCAATATAATTAAGTCATCTCATCAGAATCGAGCAAAAATGTAGGGAATTTGGTCAATTTTCAAACAGCTGTAACTTTGTTCTCTTTGAAGCTACAAACTTCTAGTTATGAAATTCGGATTTCCCGTGATCTTGTGCGTAGCGTGGTGTCCTCAGAATCGAAGTAGACAAATGTAGCGGTAATTTACACAAGTTAGAAGGAGGGCGAAAATCAGCTGACTTTCGAACTGTACATTGTTTTTAAACACAACTTGATGTGGGTTACGTCCAGGCCTACTGCCTACTTACATTACTTCCGAAAACATAGCTGGTAGCGAGGTCTGAAGACAATAACTCAACAAAAGTGTGTCACGCTTTAGAGTTTACTATAGTTATGTATGTATTAGGGAGGTCGAATTTCAAAAAAAATATACAGCCTTTCTGTCGGTTCCATGAGTGCTTTACGGTCCTATGTGATACAGGAAAAATAGAACGGGTCAATATAATTAAGTCATCTCATCAGAATCGAGCAAAAATGTAGGGAATTTGGTCAATTTTCAAACAGCTGTAACTTTGTTCTCTTTGAAGCTACAAACTTCTAGTTATGAAATTCGGATTTCCCGTGATCTTGTGCGTAGCGTGGTGTCCTCAGAATCGAAGTAGACAAATGTAGCGGTAATTTACACAAGTTAGAAGGAGGGCGAAAATCAGCTGACTTTCGAACTGTACATTGTTTTTAAACACAACTTGATGTGGGTTACGTCCAGGCCTACTGCCTACTTACATTACTTCCGAAAACATAGCTGGTAGCGAGGTCTGAAGACAATAACTCAACAAAAGTGTGTCACGCTTTAGAGTTTACTATAGTTATGTATGTATTAGGGAGGTCGAATTTCAAAAAAAATATACAGCCTTTCTGTCGGTTCCATGAGTGCTTTACGGTCCTATGTGATACAGGAAAAATAGAACGGGTCAATATAATTAAGTCATCTCATCAGAATCGAGCAAAAATGTAGGGAATTTGGTCAATTTTCAAACAGCTGTAACTTTGTTCTCTTTGAAGCTACAAACTTCTAGTTATGAAATTCGGATTTCCCGTGATCTTGTGCGTAGCGTGGTGTCCTCAGAATCGAAGTAGACAAATGTAGCGGTAATTTACACAAGTTAGAAGGAGGGCGAAAATCAGCTGACTTTCGAACTGTACATTGTTTTTAAACACAACTTGATGTGGGTTACGTCCAGGCCTACTGCCTACTTACATTACTTCCGAAAACATAGCTGGTAGCGAGGTCTGAAGACAATAACTCAACAAAAGTGTGTCACGCTTTAGAGTTTACTATAGTTATGTATGTATTAGGGAGGTCGAATTTCAAAAAAAATATACAGCCTTTCTGTCGGTTCCATGAGTGCTTTACGGTCCTATGTGATACAGGAAAAATAGAACGGGTCAATATAATTAAGTCATCTCATCAGAATCGAGCAAAAATGTAGGGAATTTGGTCAATTTTCAAACAGCTGTAACTTTGTTCTCTTTGAAGCTACAAACTTCTAGTTATGAAATTCGGATTTCCCGTGATCTTGTGCGTAGCGTGGTGTCCTCAGAATCGAAGTAGACAAATGTAGCGGTAATTTACACAAGTTAGAAGGAGGGCGAAAATCAGCTGACTTTCGAACTGTACATTGTTTTTAAACACAACTTGATGTGGGTTACGTCCAGGCCTACTGCCTACTTACATTACTTCCGAAAACATAGCTGGTAGCGAGGTCTGAAGACAATAACTCAACAAAAGTGTGTCACGCTTTAGAGTTTACTATAGTTATGTATGTATTAGGGAGGTCGAATTTCAAAAAAAATATACAGCCTTTCTGTCGGTTCCATGAGTGCTTTACGGTCCTATGTGATACAGGAAAAATAGAACGGGTCAATATAATTAAGTCATCTCATCAGAATCGAGCAAAAATGTAGGGAATTTGGTCAATTTTCAAACAGCTGTAACTTTGTTCTCTTTGAAGCTACAAACTTCTAGTTATGAAATTCGGATTTCCCGTGATCTTGTGCGTAGCGTGGTGTCCTCAGAATCGAAGTAGACAAATGTAGCGGTAATTTACACAAGTTAGAAGGAGGGCGAAAATCAGCTGACTTTCGAACTGTACATTGTTTTTAAACACAACTTGATGTGGGTTACGTCCAGGCCTACTGCCTACTTACATTACTTCCGAAAACATAGCTGGTAGCGAGGTCTGAAGACAATAACTCAACAAAAGTGTGTCACGCTTTAGAGTTTACTATAGTTATGTATGTATTAGGGAGGTCGAATTTCAAAAAAAATATACAGCCTTTCTGTCGGTTCCATGAGTGCTTTACGGTCCTATGTGATACAGGAAAAATAGAACGGGTCAATATAATTAAGTCATCTCATCAGAATCGAGCAAAAATGTAGGGAATTTGGTCAATTTTCAAACAGCTGTAACTTTGTTCTCTTTGAAGCTACAAACTTCTAGTTATGAAATTCGGATTTCCCGTGATCTTGTGCGTAGCGTGGTGTCCTCAGAATCGAAGTAGACAAATGTAGCGGTAATTTACACAAGTTAGAAGGAGGGCGAAAATCAGCTGACTTTCGAACTGTACATTGTTTTTAAACACAACTTGATGTGGGTTACGTCCAGGCCTACTGCCTACTTACATTACTTCCGAAAACATAGCTGGTAGCGAGGTCTGAAGACAATAACTCAACAAAAGTGTGTCACGCTTTAGAGTTTACTATAGTTATGTATTAGGGAGGTCGAATTTCAAAAAAAATATACAGCCTTTCTGTCGGTTCCATGAGTGCTTTACGGTCCTATGTGATACAGGAAAAATAGAACGGGTCAATATAATTAAGTCATCTCATCAGAATCGAGCAAAAATGTAGGGAATTTGGTCAATTTTCAAACAGCTGTAACTTTGTTCTCTTTGAAGCTACAAACTTCTAGTTATGAAATTCGGATTTCCCGTGATCTTGTGCGTAGCGTGGTGTCCTCAGAATCGAAGTAGACAAATGTAGCGGTAATTTACACAAGTTAGAAGGAGGGCGAAAATCAGCTGACTTTCGAACTGTACATTGTTTTTAAACACAACTTGATGTGGGTTACGTCCAGGCCTACTGCCTACTTACATTACTTCCGAAAACATAGCTGGTAGCGAGGTCTGAAGACAATAACTCAACAAAAGTGTGTCACGCTTTAGAGTTTACTATAGTTATGTATGTATTAGGGAGGTCGAATTTCAAAAAAAATATACAGCCTTTCTGTCGGTTCCATGAGTGCTTTACGGTCCTATGTGATACAGGAAAAATAGAACGGGTCAATATAATTAAGTCATCTCATCAGAATCGAGCAAAAATGTAGGGAATTTGGTCAATTTTCAAACAGCTGTAACTTTGTTCTCTTTGAAGCTACAAACTTCTAGTTATGAAATTCGGATTTCCCGTGATCTTGTGCGTAGCGTGGTGTCCTCAGAATCGAAGTAGACAAATGTAGCGGTAATTTACACAAGTTAGAAGGAGGGCGAAAATCAGCTGACTTTCGAACTGTACATTGTTTTTAAACACAACTTGATGTGGGTTACGTCCAGGCCTACTGCCTACTTACATTACTTCCGAAAACATAGCTGGTAGCGAGGTCTGAAGACAATAACTCAACAAAAGTGTGTCACGCTTTAGAGTTTACTATAGTTATGTACTAGTGGGTCGCGCGGCTGACGCCGCGCGCCCCGCTAGCTGGGGGTGCCCCCCAGACCCCCCTCGTTTGGTTAAGATGAATATATGTAATTAATGTCATTCCATCGACGATTTTTTGAAGGAAAAGGTCAGTTTTCACAAATTGTAATTTTTATCATAACTAATCAATAAATCGATAATATCGATTTTGTCCAATTATAAACTTTTTTATTATGCACATGACGTTCAACTACCAAGGTTTCATTATCATAGCTCTAACGCTCTTCTTAGTACAATTACCATGAATTTGGGTTTTTATCATAAAATTGATCATAAAATACGTTAACCGTTAAGAAAACCTATGAAACTCGGCAGTCTTGGTTCACAGTCTGTAACATATCAACTGACCAAGATTGAGACCAATTGAAGCATTTTGAAATTCCATTTTGTCATTTTGACGATTTCATAACTAATCGATAAATCGATATTATCGATTTTTACAAATATAAATTTCGTTAGCTACAAAAATTATGTAGATGCTGTTAGCCGGAAACCTTCAAAGTTCTTATTTGGTCGGCTACAATTGTAGCAAATTTTCGTGTTTTCACTTTGACAGGGTCTAAAAAAGTCGTTAGAGCCTAAATCGAAAATCGCCTCGATGAAAACTTTTGATTCGTTAAGTAGTACCTCTGACTCAAATATGGTATCCATCGCGCAAGTTTGAAAATTTCTCAACCGACATTTTCATTTTTGACACCTCCCATAACTAATCGATAAATCGATATTATCGATTTTTCTCATTTAAAACTCATATTGATTTCTTGTATTATGTTCATCAGTTCAGTTTCATGACAATTGGTTCAGTCATTGTTGAATGGTGAACAGCGAAAGTTTGTGAGGTTCACCTAACACCCATCATAAAAAATCAATAAATCAATATCAGAGTTTTTTAGAAAATTGGTACCCTTAGATTTTGAAGTAATATACGTGGTGAAAGTTTTGAGCCGATCAGGTCAAATTTTTTCCCGGAGACAGGGGGTTCATATCGATTTCGGCTAAAGTCAACTTCGTCGTAGATCAATATATCGATTTTTTGTTGTCATAAACTTCGTAACCCATCCGAGTTGTATTGATGTTAGGCAGTACTAAAGTCACGGCCGCATGGCTGGTAAGTTACAGCTACATGAAATTTAAGTAGGCATCATAGAAGCAGTCATAAAAAATCAATAAATCAATATCAGAGTTTTTTAGAAAATTGGTACCCTTAGATTTCGAAGTAGTATACGTGGTAAGAGTTTTGAGCCGATCAGGTCAAATTTTTTCTCGGAGACAGGGGGTTCATATCGATTTCGGCTAAAGTCAACTTCGCCGTAGATCAATATATCGATTTTTTGTTGTCATCAACTTTGTTTTCCATCCGAGTTGTATGCACAGTAGAAAGCACTAAGGTCACGGCCGCATGGCTGGTAAGTTACAGCTACATGAAATTTAAGTAGGCATCATAGAAGCAGTCATAAAAAATCAATAAATCAATATCAGAGTTTTTTAGAAAATTGGTACCCTTAGATTTCGAAGTAGTATACGTGGTAAGAGTTTTGAGCCGATCAGGTCAAATTTTTTCTCGGAGACAGGGGGTTCATATCGATTTCGGCTAAAGTCAACTTCGCCGTAGATCAATATATCGATTTTTTGTTGTCATCAACTTTGTTTCCCATCCGAGTTGTATGCACAGTAGAAAGCACTAAGGTCACGGCCGCATGGCTGGCGAGTTACTGATACGTGAAATCTGAGTAGGGGTCATACTAAAGATCATATAAAATCATTAAGGCCCTAACTCAAAAATCGTACGGGGGCGCTCGCATTTATTTGCTGTAAGGTATGTCATGTAGAAGTTATGGACTGATCTATGCAACTTTTTTGTCACATTCTTATCTTGTATTATAGGTAGGGTGACTAGCCGGTCCCGCGGCTGACGCCGCGGGCCCCGCTAGCTGGGGGGTGACCCCCCAGACCCCCCCTTTTTAGTCATGTTGAAAATTGTTATGGTCGTAACATTTCTACAGTTACTCAAACGTTTTTAAAGTATGCATATGTTAAGATTTTTCAGTTTTACAAACTTCCATAACTAATCAATAAATCGATATTATCGATTTTTCTCAATTAAAGGTTATATTCATTTCTTGTGGTATGTTCACCAGTCAAGTTTCATGACAATCGGCTCAGTCGTTCTCGAATGGTGAGAAGCAGAAAATTTCAGGGGTCACATAAAAACTCTCATAAAAAATCGATAAATCAATATCAGCCATTTTAAAAAATATGGTATTCTTAGAATTTTAAGAGGTACACATGGTAGCAGTTTCAGGCTAATCAGAGACAAAAATACCTCCACTGAACCCCCTATCTCCGAAATTTCGCTAAAGTCAACTTCGCGGTAGATCGATATATCGATTTTATTTTATTACCATCTTGGACTGTCGCTCAAGTGACTCACGTATACTGAACTACGCGAGCTGACACTGCCTGGTTGGCGCACAGCAGCATGAGCTTGAGATTTATTTTCTGTAAAAAATGCTATAAAAAGCTTTAAACGCAAAAGAAAAAAAATGATACCTCTCAAAAACCTTAAAGTAGTCTCTAGTTTATGCTGACAGAGTTTGGGATCTGAAATCGCAAAATTTCACTTTTCTATTTTAGGTCATATAAAATCAATAAATCGATATGACATATAAGTTCACAGGCCGAATCTAATTAAATTGGATTTCCTATCTACACTATGAGTTATGGACCGAACGTAACAACTTTTGCGTTCCACAGTTTCACTTTATTATAGGTTAGGTGACTAGCCGGTCCCGCGGCTGACGCCGCGGGCCCCGCTAGCTGGGGGTGCCCCCCAGACCCCCGCGGCTTTGTCATGATTGAAATTGTTATGGTCGTAACGTTTCTATAGTTACTTTAACGTTTTAAAGTATGCATATGTTGAGATATTTCAGTTTTACAAATTTCTATAACTAATCAATAAATCGATAATATCGATTTTTGTTAATTGAAAGTCTTATTCATTTATCAAGTATGATCTACTGTTAAAGTTTGATCTGAATTCATCTGGCCGTTTTGTCAGAACAAAAATCACGAAAATGGGTTTTTTACATAAAATAATCAATAAAATGCTTGAACTTGAATCAAAACAATATTCCGCAAGGCATGTGACAAAGTAGTTGTTATCATGCAAAATTTGAAAATTTGGGAGCAATTGGTTCAGTTTGAATTTTCACTTGTCTGTTTGGGCACCTCTCTAACTAATCGATAATGCAATTTATTGATTTTTTGTTTACATTTTATGGAAGACAATAATGAGCTGTGCCACCCACACAACTTCCTCAACACTACGTTAACGTTTGCGCTCACAGTAGTGTAGAGAAAAAACTGAGATTTTCATAAAACAATCGATAAAATGCGTAAAAATCAATATATTGGAAATCGCTACACTGGAAAGTCTTATTTTGTTTAGTAGTATATTTCAGTTGAATATGGTAGCAACCGCGTTAGTTTGAAAATTTCACAACCGACTTTTGCGTTTTTGACACCTCTCACAACTAATCAATAAATCGATATTATCGATTTTTCACAATTGAAACTCATGTTTATTTTTTGTGTTATGCACCTCCTATAAGTTCCATCTGAATTGGTTCAGTCATTCATGCGTGACGAAACACGGATTTTTTCAGGGGTGACATAAAAACTGTCATAAAAAATCAATAAATCAATATTAGAAGTTTTCCATAAAAATGCTTCCTTAGAATTGTTAGTTGTACACATGGTAGCAATTTCAGATGAATCGGAGCCAAAAATACCTCTGCTGAACCCCCTATAACCGAAATTTCGCTAAAGTCAACTTCGTGGTAGATCAATATATCGATTTTTTTCTTGGACCATCTTAGTCTGTCGCTCATGTGTGTCACGTATACTGAAATACGTGAGCTGACACTGCTTGGTTGGCGCACACCAGCATGAGCTTGAGATTTATTTTTCGTAAAAAGTGCCATAAAAAGCTTTAAACGCAAAAGAAAAAATATGATACCTCTCAAAAACCTTGAAGTAGTCTCTAGTTTATGCTGACAGAATTTGGGGTCTGAAATCGCAAAATTTCATTTTTATGTTTTAGGTCATAAAAAATCGATAAATCGATTTGACGCGAAACCGCTCAAGATTGTCGGATCAAATTGGATTTCCTATCTACACTATGAGTTATGGACAATTTAAAGCGGTTTGAACTGTGCGATGTTCTTTTCGACCTCTCTCTAACTAATCGATAAATCAATATATCGATATTTCGTTTAGATCAAAATGTTTGCATTTGAAATTGATGTCTATGCTATAACAGGCTTAGGTCTAAGATGTATGGCTCACCAGTTATGAGCGTGGGAAATTTCTGAAATTCTCATATTTTAGATCATTAAAAATCAATAAATCGATATGACGAAAAACGGCAGAGCGAAATCGAATTAAATTCTTTGCTACATGTATGATAGAAGTTATGGACAAATTAAATAGGTTTGAAGTTTTACAGTTATACTTTATTATGATATAGGTGATGTATTAGGGAGGTCGAATTTCAAAAAAAATATACAGCCTTTCTGTCGGTTCCATGAGTGCTTTACGGTCCTATGTGATACAGGAAAAATAGAACGGGTCAATATAATTAAGTCATCTCATCAGAATCGAGCAAAAATGTAGGGAATTTGGTCAATTTTCAAACAGCTGTAACTTTGTTCTCTTTGAAGCTACAAACTTCTAGTTATGAAATTCGGATTTCCCGTGATCTTGTGCGTAGCGTGGTGTCCTCAGAATCGAAGTAGACAAATGTAGCGGTAATTTACACAAGTTAGAAGGAGGGCGAAAATCAGCTGACTTTCGAACTGTACATTGTTTTTAAACACAACTTGATGTGGGTTACGTCCAGGCCTACTGCCTACTTACATTACTTCCGAAAACATAGCTGGTAGCGAGGTCTGAAGACAATAACTCAACAAAAGTGTGTCACGCTTTAGAGTTTACTATAGTTATGTATGTATTAGGGAGGTCGAATTTCAAAAAAAATATACAGCCTTTCTGTCGGTTCCATGAGTGCTTTACGGTCCTATGTGATACAGGAAAAATAGAACGGGTCAATATAATTAAGTCATCTCATCAGAATCGAGCAAAAATGTAGGGAATTTGGTCAATTTTCAAACAGCTGTAACTTTGTTCTCTTTGAAGCTACAAACTTCTAGTTATGAAATTCGGATTTCCCGTGATCTTGTGCGTAGCGTGGTGTCCTCAGAATCGAAGTAGACAAATGTAGCGGTAATTTACACAAGTTAGAAGGAGGGCGAAAATCAGCTGACTTTCGAACTGTACATTGTTTTTAAACACAACTTGATGTGGGTTACGTCCAGGCCTACTGCCTACTTACATTACTTCCGAAAACATAGCTGGTAGCGAGGTCTGAAGACAATAACTCAACAAAAGTGTGTCACGCTTTAGAGTTTACTATAGTTATGTATGTATTAGGGAGGTCGAATTTCAAAAAAAATATACAGCCTTTCTGTCGGTTCCATGAGTGCTTTACGGTCCTATGTGATACAGGAAAAATAGAACGGGTCAATATAATTAAGTCATCTCATCAGAATCGAGCAAAAATGTAGGGAATTTGGTCAATTTTCAAACAGCTGTAACTTTGTTCTCTTTCAGAAATCTGTTACGTACAAATTGTTTCAATTATTTATGCACATCTTATGCACAAATCTCAGAAACTCAATCATGTTTTGAACATGCGCCCCACCAAAATGAATGAAATTTTTTGTTGATTTTTATGAACGCTTACAGAACACCCGTCGTATGATATAATGTTTATTGCTCTTGAAGTTAAGTACCTGACAATTAATTGTCTACAATATATAAATTAGACGACAAATGATTAATGGGAACCTTCTTTTGTAGTCTTATCTATGAGGTACTATGTTTTATACTGGAGATCACCAAAAATCGATACTTGATCTTTGATCTTTCATATTGCGAATGTATACTCAGTAGGTCATGACACATCTTGTGCCACAATATAAACAGATGAGGACCATTTTAAAACAGTTCGGAAATCCCAAAATGTTCCGGAAATTTCTCAAATCCGGAGGAAATTGCGAAATTCTTGACGATACTGAGCCAATAGTAGCGACTTCTGAAGACTTCAACCAGCCAAAAGTTTGACGATCATATCTTCAACATGAGCGGTATGAGGAATGAAAGTAGCAAAAAATTGTACTTTTTTCTAATCCATGTAACTCTTTCCGGAAACGTTTCCGGCAAAAAGTGATCGATAGAAACATTTGTCTTCAGAAGACAGGCTTTCAAGTGGAGTATCTCCGAAATTCCGCTCTCCAATTTAAGGCCTTAAAAAATCAATAAATCGATAGCATTGATTTTCCTTAGACACCGCGACCTTAGATTTTAGTGACATAATTTATGGTCATGATTAGAAGTTGTTTGGGAATCAAAAATGGTCGTACCGTTATGTACCGTACCGTTACGTTATATTAGCATCTGTAGTATAGTAAGGGTGACTAGCCGGTCCCGCGGCTGACGCCGCGGGCCCGTCTACCTGGGGGGGAGACCCCCCCAGACCCCCCTACGCTCACAGTTATTTAGTAGTTTGTAAAATGTAACAATTTTTTGAATTTACTGTAGGTCATAAAAAATCAATAAATCGATATTATCGATTTTCATCAGACACCACAACCTTAGATTTCTATGGTAGTTCTATACTCGAAGTATCGACGTTTTTAGGGGTCCAAACTTAAGGCCCTAACGTACGAGGGGAGCTACGTTAGAGAAAATCCTTAGACACCGCGACGTTAGATTTTGGTGACTTAGATGTTAGTCACGGTTAGAAGTTGTTTGGGAATCAAAAATGGTCGTACCGTCCCGTACCGTACCGTTATATTAGCATCTGTAGTATAGTAAGGGTGACTAGCCGGTCCCGCGGCTGACGCCGCGGGCCCGTCTACCTGGGGGGGAGACCCCCCCAGACCCCCCTACGCTCACAGTTATTTAGTAGTTTGTAAAATGTAACAATTTTTTGAATTTAATGTAGGTCATAAAAAATCAATAAATCGATATTATTGATTCTCCTCAGACACCACGACCTTAGATTTCTATGGTAGTTCTTACCTCGAAGTATCGAAGCTATTACGGATAACCTGACTTTTTTGCTAGTGAAATGCTTGGTATGTGACGTCATCAATTGATGGTTTGATCTTGAAAGTTAAAACCACTGTAACTTGGTTCATTTTTCTCCGATGTATCTCGTGTTTGACTTTCTGAGTTGATCATGAGTAGTGGAATACAATGACACTAAGTTTGAAGTTACATCTATTTCCATAATAATTTTAGGCCAAAATCATATTTATTGCGCTAAAAAAATCAATAGTTGACATTTGACCTTAATGCTTTGGCAGTACAATCTTCATCTAATACTGGTCCTGTCCTATGAGTTTCAAGTCGTTCTCATCATTTAGACGGTCAGGAGAGGCGTGGGAAAATGTTAAGTCCGAGGTAGCCTAAAAGTGAGCCTATTTGCGCCGTATATAGTACGGGTTGGACTTTTGAAACTTGAATAACTCGAGAACGGCTGAATGGTTTTGCTTAATTTTTTACAATGTTTGCCGGTCTATTGACTGCCGTCTATGGACAAAATTTGGGTCATACTGCATGAGTTTGGCTGTTTAACGTTTTTCTAAAAAATCGTTTTAAAAAATTAATTTTGAGAAATTCAAAAATCTGTTCCGTACAAAATGTTTTAATTCTTTATGCGCATCTAATACACAAATCTCAGAATATCAATCATGTTTTGAACATGCGCCCCATCTAAATGAATGACATTTTTTGTTGATTTTTATGAACGCTTACAGAATACCCGTAATATGATATAATGATTATTGCTTATAAAGTTAAGTACCTGACAATCAATTGTCTACAATATAGAAATTAGAAGACAAATGGTTAATAGGAACCTTCTTTTGTAGTCTTATCTATGAGGTACTATGTTTCATACTGGAGATCACCAAAAATCGATACTTGATCTTTGATCTTTCATATTGCAAACGTATACTCAGTAGGTCAAGGCACATCTTGTGCCACAATATGAACAGATGAGGACCATTTTAAAACAGTTCGGAAATTCCAAAATGTTCCGGAAATTTCTCAAATCCGGAGGAAGTTGCGAAATTTCTGACGATATTGAGCCAACAGTAGTGACTTCTGAAGAGTTCAACCAACAAGAAGTTTGACGTTCATATCTACAACATACGCGGTATGAGGAATGAAAGTAGCAAAAAATTGTACTTTTTTCTAATTCATGTAACTCTTTCCGGAAACGTTTCCGGCAAAAAGTGATCGATTGAAACATTTTTCTTCAGAAGACAGGCTTTCATGTGCAGTATCTCCGAAATTCTGCTCTCCAACTTAGGGCCTTAAAAAATCAATAAATCAATAGCATTGATTTTCCTTAGACACCGCGACCTTAGATTTTAGTGACATAATTGATGGTCATGGTTAGAAGTTGTTTAGGAACAAAAGTTGGGCGTCACGTTACGTTACGTTACGTTATATTAGCATCTGTAGTATAGTAAGGGTGACTAGCCGGTCCCGCGGCTGACGCCGCGGGCCCGTCTACCTGGGGGGGAGACCCCCCCAGACCCCCCTACGCTCACAGTTATTTAGTAGTTTGTAAAATGTAACAATTTTTTGAATTTAATGTAGGCCAAAAAAAAATCAATAAATCGATATTATTGATTCTCCTCAGACACCACGATCTTAAATTTCTATGGTAGTTCTTACCTCGAAGTATCGAAGCTATTACGGATGACCTGACTTTTTTGCTAGTGAAATGCTTGGTATGTGACGTCATCATTTGATGGTTTGATCTTGAAACTGAAAACTACTGTAACTTGGTTCATTTTGCTCCGATGTATCCCGTGTTTGACTTTTTGAGTTGCTCATGAGCAGTGAAATACAATGACACTAAGCTTGTAATTTTATCTATTCCCATAGCAATTTTAGGCCAAAATCATATTCGAAGCGCTAAAAAAATCAATAGTTGACCTTTGACCTTAATGCTCTGGCAGTACAATCTTTATCCAATACTGGTTCTGCCCTATGAGTTTCAAGTCATTCCGATCATTTAGACGATCAGGAGAGGCGTGGGAAAATGTTGAGTCCGAGGTAGCTTAAAAGTGAGCCTATTTGCGCCGTATATAGTACGGGTTGAACTTTTAAAACTTGAATAACTCGAAAACGGCTGAATGGTTTTGCTCAATTTTCTACAATATTTGCCGGTCTATTGATCTTCGTCTATGGACAAAATTTGGGTCATACTGCATGAGTTTGGCTGTTTCACTTTTTTCTAAAAAAACGTCTTAAAAAATTATTTTTGAGAAATTTTAAAATCTGTCACATACAAATTGTTTCAATCGTTTATGCACATCTTATACACAAATCTCAGAGATTCAATCATATTTTGAACATGCGCCCCACTGAAATGAATGAAATTTTTTTGTTGATGTTTATGAACGCTTGTAGAACACCTGTCCTACGATATAATGTTTATTGTTTATAAAGTTAAGTACCTGACAATCAATTGTCTACAATATGAAAATTAGAGAACAAATGGTTAATGGGAACCTCCTTTTGTAGCCTTCTTTTTGAGGTACTATGTTTCATTCTGGAGATCACCAAAAATCGATACTTGATCTTTGATCCTTCATATTGCGAATGTAAACTCAGTAGGTCATGACACATCTTATGCCACAATATGAGAAGATGAGGACCATTTTAAAACAGTTCGGAAATCCCAAAAAGTTCCGGAAATTTCTCAAATCCGGAGGAAATTGCGAAATTCCTGACGATATTGAGCCAACAGTAGTGACTTCTGAAGAGTTCAACCAGCAAGAAGTTTGACGTTCATATCTACAACATACGCGGTATGAGGAATGAAAGTAGTAAAAAATTGTACTTTTTTCTAATTCATGTAACTCTTTCCGGAAACGTTTCCGGCAAAAAGTGATCGATAGAAACATTTGTCTTCAGAAGACAGGCTTTCATGTGGAGTATCTCTGAAATTTCACTCTCCAATTTAAGGCCTTAAAAAATCAATAAATCGATAGCATTGATTTTCCTTAGACACCGCGACCTTAGATTTTAGTGACATAATTGATGGTCATGGTTAGAAGTTGTTTGGGAATCAAAAATGGTCGTACCGTCCCGTACCGTACCGTACCGTTATATTAGCATGTATAGTATAGTAAGGGTGACTTTTTTCTAATCCATGTAACTCTTTCCGGAAACGTTTCCGGCAAAAAGTGATCGATAGAAACATTTGTCTTCAGAAGACAGGCTTTCAAGTGGAGTATCTCCGAAATTCCGCTCTCCAATTTAAGGCCTTAAAAAATCAATAAATCGATAGCATTGATTTTCCTTAGACACCGCGACCTTAGATTTTAGTGACATAATTTATGGTCATGATTAGAAGTTGTTTGGGAATCAAAAATGGTCGTACCGTTATGTACCGTACCGTTACGTTATATTAGCATCTGTAGTATAGTAAGGGTGACTAGCCGGTCCCGCGGCTGACGCCGCGGGCCCGTCTACCTGGGGGGGAGACCCCCCCAGACCCCCCTACGCTCACAGTTATTTAGTAGTTTGTAAAATGTAACAATTTTTTGAATTTACTGTAGGTCATAAAAAATCAATAAATCGATATTATCGATTTTCATCAGACACCACAACCTTAGATTTCTATGGTAGTTCTATACTCGAAGTATCGACGTTTTTAGGGGTCCAAACTTAAGGCCCTAACGTACGAGGGGAGCTACGTTAGAGAAAATCCTTAGACACCGCGACGTTAGATTTTGGTGACTTAGATGTTAGTCACGGTTAGAAGTTGTTTGGGAATCAAAAATGGTCGTACCGTCCCGTACCGTACCGTTATATTAGCATCTGTAGTATAGTAAGGGTGACTAGCCGGTCCCGCGGCTGACGCCGCGGGCCCGTCTACCTGGGGGGGAGACCCCCCCAGACCCCCCTACGCTCACAGTTATTTAGTAGTTTGTAAAATGTAACAATTTTTTGAATTTAATGTAGGTCATAAAAAATCAATAAATCGATATTATTGATTCTCCTCAGACACCACGACCTTAGATTTCTATGGTAGTTCTTACCTCGAAGTATCGAAGCTATTACGGATAACCTGACTTTTTTGCTAGTGAAATGCTTGGTATGTGACGTCATCAATTGATGGTTTGATCTTGAAAGTTAAAACCACTGTAACTTGGTTCATTTTTCTCCGATGTATCTCGTGTTTGACTTTCTGAGTTGATCATGAGTAGTGGAATACAATGACACTAAGTTTGAAGTTACATCTATTTCCATAATAATTTTAGGCCAAAATCATATTTATTGCGCTAAAAAAATCAATAGTTGACATTTGACCTTAATGCTTTGGCAGTACAATCTTCATCTAATACTGGTCCTGTCCTATGAGTTTCAAGTCGTTCTCATCATTTAGACGGTCAGGAGAGGCGTGGGAAAATGTTAAGTCCGAGGTAGCCTAAAAGTGAGCCTATTTGCGCCGTATATAGTACGGGTTGGACTTTTGAAACTTGAATAACTCGAGAACGGCTGAATGGTTTTGCTTAATTTTTTACAATGTTTGCCGGTCTATTGACTGCCGTCTATGGACAAAATTTGGGTCATACTGCATGAGTTTGGCTGTTTAACGTTTTTCTAAAAAATCGTTTTAAAAAATTAATTTTGAGAAATTCAAAAATCTGTTCCGTACAAAATGTTTTAATTCTTTATGCGCATCTAATACACAAATCTCAGAATATCAATCATGTTTTGAACATGCGCCCCATCTAAATGAATGACATTTTTTGTTGATTTTTATGAACGCTTACAGAATACCCGTAATATGATATAATGATTATTGCTTATAAAGTTAAGTACCTGACAATCAATTGTCTACAATATAGAAATTAGAAGACAAATGGTTAATAGGAACCTTCTTTTGTAGTCTTATCTATGAGGTACTATGTTTCATACTGGAGATCACCAAAAATCGATACTTGATCTTTGATCTTTCATATTGCAAACGTATACTCAGTAGGTCAAGGCACATCTTGTGCCACAATATGAACAGATGAGGACCATTTTAAAACAGTTCGGAAATTCCAAAATGTTCCGGAAATTTCTCAAATCCGGAGGAAGTTGCGAAATTTCTGACGATATTGAGCCAACAGTAGTGACTTCTGAAGAGTTCAACCAACAAGAAGTTTGACGTTCATATCTACAACATACGCGGTATGAGGAATGAAAGTAGCAAAAAATTGTACTTTTTTCTAATTCATGTAACTCTTTCCGGAAACGTTTCCGGCAAAAAGTGATCGATTGAAACATTTTTCTTCAGAAGACAGGCTTTCATGTGCAGTATCTCCGAAATTCTGCTCTCCAACTTAGGGCCTTAAAAAATCAATAAATCAATAGCATTGATTTTCCTTAGACACCGCGACCTTAGATTTTAGTGACATAATTGATGGTCATGGTTAGAAGTTGTTTAGGAACAAAAGTTGGGCGTCACGTTACGTTACGTTACGTTATATTAGCATCTGTAGTATAGTAAGGGTGACTAGCCGGTCCCGCGGCTAACGCCGCGGGCCCGTCTACCTGGGGGGGAGACCCCCCCAGACCCCCCTACGCTCACAGTTATTTAGTATGTTGTAAAATGTAACAATTTTTTGAATTTAATGTAGGTCATAAAAAATCAATAAATCGATATTATCGATTTTCCTCAGACACCACAACCTTAGAATTCTATGGTAGTTCTTACCTCCAAGTCTCGAAGCTATTACGGATAACCTGACTTTTTTGCTAGTGAAATGCTTGGTATGTGACGTCATCAATTGATGGTTTGATCTTGAAAGTTAAAACCACTGTAACTTGGTTCATTTTTCTCCGATGTATCCCGTGTTTGACTTTCTGAGTTGTTCATGAGTAGTGGAATACAATGACACTAAGCTTGAAGTTACATCTATTTCCATAGCAATTTTAGGCCAAAATCATATTTATTGCGCTAAAAAAATCAATAGTTGACCTTTGACCTTAATGTTCTGGCAGTACAATCTTTATCCAATACTGGTTCTGTCCTATGAGTTTCAAATCGTTCCCATCATTGAGACGGTCAGGAGAGGCGTGGGAAAATGTTGAGTCCGAGGTAGCTTAAAAGTGAGCCTATTTGCGCCGTATATAGTACGGGTTGGACTTTTGAAACTTGAATAACTTGAGAACGGCTGAATGGTTTTGCTTCATTTTTCATATACTTTGCCGGTCTACTGACCTCTGTCTATGGACAAAATTTGGGTCAGACAGCATGAGTTTGGCTGTTTCACTTTTTTCTAAAAAATCGTTTTAAAAAATTAATTTTGAGAAATTCAAAAATCTGTTACGTACAAAATGTTTTAATTCCTTATGCGCATCTAATACACAAATCTCAGAATATCAATCATATTTTGAACATGCGCCCCACCTAAATGAATGACATTTTTTGTTGATTTTTTATGAACGCTTACAGAATACCCGTCATATGATATAATGATTATTGCTTATAAACTTAAGTACCTGACAATCAATTGTCTGCAATATAAAAATTAGAAGATAAATGGTTGATAGGAACCTTCTTTTGTAGCCTTCTTTATGAGGTACTATGTTTCATTCTGGAGATCACCAAAAATCGATACTTGATCTTTGATCCTTCATATTGCGAATGTATACTCAGTAGGTCATGACACATCTCGTGCCACAATATGAACAGATGAGGATCATTTTAAAACAGTTCGGAAATCCCAAAAAGTTCCGGAAATTTCTCAAATCCGGAGGAAGTTGCGAAATTCCTGACGATATTGAGCCAACAGTAGTGACTTCTGAAGAGTTCAACCAGCAAGAAGTTTGACGTTCATATCTACAACATACGCGGTATGAGGAATGAAAGTAGCAAAAAATTGTACTTTTTTCTAATTCATGTAACTCTTTCCGGAAACGTTTCCGGCAAAAAGTGATCGATTGAAACATTTGTCTTCAGAAGACAGGCTTTCATGTGCAGTATCTCCGAAATTCTGCTCTCCAACTTAGGGCCTTAAAAAATCAATAAATCAATAGCATTGATTTTCCTTAGACACCGCGACCTTAGATTTTAGTGACATAATTGATGGTCATGGTTAGAAGTTGTTTAGGAACAAAAGTTGGGCGTCACGTTACGTTACGTTATGTTACGTTATATTAGCATCTGTAGTATAGTAAGGGTGACTAGCCGGTCCCGCGGCTGACGCCGCGGGCCCGTCTACCTGGGGGGGAGACCCCCCCAGACCCCCCTACGCTCACAGTTATTTAGTAGTTTGTAAAATGTAACAATTTTTTGAATTTAATGTAGGCCAAAAAAAAATCAATAAATCGATATTATTGATTCTCCTCAGACACCACGATCTTAAATTTCTATGGTAGTTCTTACCTCGAAGTATCGAAGCTATTACGGATGACCTGACTTTTTTGCTAGTGAAATGCTTGGTATGTGACGTCATCATTTGATGGTTTGATCTTGAAACTGAAAACTACTGTAACTTGGTTCATTTTGCTCCGATGTATCCCGTGTTTGACTTTTTGAGTTGCTCATGAGCAGTGAAATACAATGACACTAAGCTTGTAATTTTATCTATTCCCATAGCAATTTTAGGCCAAAATCATATTCGAAGCGCTAAAAAAATCAATAGTTGACCTTTGACCTTAATGCTCTGGCAGTACAATCTTTATCCAATACTGGTTCTGCCCTATGAGTTTCAAGTCATTCCGATCATTTAGACGATCAGGAGAGGCGTGGGAAAATGTTGAGTCCGAGGTAGCTTAAAAGTGAGCCTATTTGCGCCGTATATAGTACGGGTTGAACTTTTAAAACTTGAATAACTCGAAAACGGCTGAATGGTTTTGCTCAATTTTCTACAATATTTGCCGGTCTATTGATCTTCGTCTATGGACAAAATTTGGGTCATACTGCATGAGTTTGGCTGTTTCACTTTTTTCTAAAAAAACGTCTTAAAAAATTATTTTTGAGAAATTTTAAAATCTGTCACATACAAATTGTTTCAATCGTTTATGCACATCTTATACACAAATCTCAGAGATTCAATCATATTTTGAACATGCGCCCCACTGAAATGAATGAAATTTTTTTGTTGATGTTTATGAACGCTTGTAGAACACCTGTCCTACGATATAATGTTTATTGTTTATAAAGTTAAGTACCTGACAATCAATTGTCTACAATATGAAAATTAGAGAACAAATGGTTAATGGGAACCTCCTTTTGTAGCCTTCTTTTTGAGGTACTATGTTTCATTCTGGAGATCACCAAAAATCGATACTTGATCTTTGATCCTTCATATTGCGAATGTAAACTCAGTAGGTCATGACACATCTTATGCCACAATATGAGAAGATGAGGACCATTTTAAAACAGTTCGGAAATCCCAAAAAGTTCCGGAAATTTCTCAAATCCGGAGGAAATTGCGAAATTCCTGACGATATTGAGCCAACAGTAGTGACTTCTGAAGAGTTCAACCAGCAAGAAGTTTGACGTTCATATCTACAACATACGCGGTATGAGGAATGAAAGTAGTAAAAAATTGTACTTTTTTCTAATTCATGTAACTCTTTCCGGAAACGTTTCCGGCAAAAAGTGATCGATAGAAACATTTGTCTTCAGAAGACAGGCTTTCATGTGGAGTATCTCTGAAATTTCACTCTCCAATTTAAGGCCTTAAAAAATCAATAAATCGATAGCATTGATTTTCCTTAGACACCGCGACCTTAGATTTTAGTGACATAATTGATGGTCATGGTTAGAAGTTGTTTGGGAATCAAAAATGGTCGTACCGTCCCGTACCGTACCGTACCGTTATATTAGCATGTATAGTATAGTAAGGGTGACTAGCCGGGCACGCGGCTCACGCCGCGTGCCCGTCTAGCTGGGGGGAGACCCCCCAGACCCCCCACGCGTGTAGTCATTTCAAGTTGTTTAGATTAACTTTTTTGGTTTCATGACAACTTGGATCGTGACGTCTTCTGGCCCTCAGAATCCTATGTGTCGTTGACGTTATATCGTGAAACATTGTCGTCATGACATCATTGTCACTAATGGTACTTGCTCTGAGAGTTTCAATACTCTATGGCATTGTTTGTATTTGACGTCTTCTGATATTCTGAATATTACTCGTCGTTACTTAGAATTCATATAATCTTCACTTATGACTATACATTACGTGTTGCGATCGTTAGGAGCCTGAAAGAAGTTATTCGAAAGAACTTGACTTTTTTGCTAGTGAAATGCTTGGTATGTGACGTCATCAATTGATGGTTTGATCTTGAAACTTAAAACTATTGTAACTTGGTTCATTTTGCTCCGATGTATCCCGTGTTTGATTTTTTGAGTTGTTCATGAGTAGTGGAATACAACGCCACTAAATTTGAAATTACATCTATCTTCACAACGATTTTAGGTCAAAATCATATTTAATGCGCTAAAAAAATCAATAATTGACCTTTGACCTTAATGTTCTGGCAGTACAATCTTTATCCAATACTGGTCCTGTCCTATGAGTTTCAAGTCGTTCCCATCATTTAGAAGGTCAGGAGAGGCGTGGGAAAATGTTGAGTCCGAGGTAGCTTAAAAGTGAGCCTATTTGCGCCGTATATAGTACGGGTGGGACTTTTAAAACTTGAATAACTCGAGAACGGCTGAATGGTTTTGCCTAATTTTTCACAATATTTGCCGGTCTATTGACCTTCGTCTATGGACGAAATTTGGGTCATACTGCATGAGTTTGGCTGTTTCACTTTTTTCTAAAAAAACGTCTTAAAAAAATATTTTTGAGAAATTCAAAAATCTGTCACATACAAACTGTTTTAATTCTTTATGCGCATCTTATACACAAATCTCAGAGATTCAATCACATTTTGAACATGTGCCCCACCAAAATGAATGAAATTTTTTGTTGATTTTTATCAACGCTTACAGAACACCTGTTATATGAGATAATGTTTTATTGTTCAAGAATTTAAGTACCTGACAATCAATTCTATACAATATGAAAATAAGAAGACAAATTGTTCATGGGAACCTTCTTTTGTAGCCTCATTTATGAGGTACTACGTTTCATAACGGAGATCACCAAAAATCGATACTTGATCTTTGATCTTTCATATTGCGAATGTATACTCAGTATGTTATGACACATCTTGTGTCACAATATGAACAGATGCGGATCATTTTAAAACAGTTCGGAAATCCCAAAATGTTCCGGAAATTTCTCAAATCCGGAGGAAGTTGCGAAATTCCTGACGATATTGAGCCAATAGTCACGGCTTCTGAAGAGTTCAACCAGCCAGAAGTTTCACGATCATATCTTCAAAATGGGCGGTATGAGGAATGAAAGTAGTAAAAAATTGTACTTTTTTCTAATTCATGTAACTCTTTCCGGAAACGTTTCCGGCAAAAAGTGATCGATAGAAACATTTGTCTCCAGAAGACAGGCTTTCATGTGGAGTATCTCCGAAATTTCGCTCTCCAACTTAAGGCCTTAAAAAATCAATAAATCGATAACATTGATTTTCCTTAGACACCGCGACCTTAGATCTTAGTGACATAATTGATGGTCATGGTTAAAAGTTGTTTAGGAACAAAAGTTGGGCGTCCCGTACCGTTACGTACCGTACCGTACCGTTATATTAGCATGTATAGTATAGTAAGGGTGACTAGCCGGTCGCGCGGCTACCGCCGCGCGCCCGTCTAGCGGTTCTTTGTAACCAGCTTGCAACTTGTTCGTTTTCAACTTTTTTGGAAAGTTTCAGATTGTTTTGAGTAAGTTGGTTACTTGACGTCTTTTATTCTCCAGAATCTAACTCGTCGTGAACTCGAAATGATGATTTGACGTCAATATGATGTTTTTCCCACTCGTTACACTCGTTCTGGGAATTTCAGACAGTTTTGAGCAACTTCACAATTTGACGTCTTCAGAACTTCAGAATCTAACTCGTCGTCACATGTTACTTATTAAATGATGTTTACGTTACATCC
This sequence comes from Litoditis marina, assembly GCA_964036275.1. Lineage (NCBI taxonomy): Eukaryota > Metazoa > Nematoda > Chromadorea > Rhabditida > Rhabditidae > Litoditis > Litoditis marina. Next base: position 8,796,949 of record OZ038436.1, read on the forward strand.
CATGTCTGAAAAACGCGTCCTGAGGTCGTTTAATTCGTTTAATGCAAAGTTGAAAAATCAGCTATGACGTCATCATGGTGGTTTGATCTTGAGATTTTAAAACTCGTATTAAATGAAAAGTTATGAATATTTTTCTTAGATCCAAAAGTTGTTGGATTGCTCATACATAGTAGGATTGGTTCAGAAACTTCCAAGAGTACAACTCAGAAACTCTTTTTTCTGTAGGTCAAAATTCTACCATCGATCGATAATTGATCTTTGATTTTTGTCCGTTCGGCTCCGAGCTCGTTTGATTATTACCTATCATTACTGAGAATTTCAGCTTTCTATGATATTTTAGAAAGCTGGGAGAGACGTTACAACTTGAGTTGGTCGAAACATCTTAAAAATAGGTCTATTTGCGCTGTATATAGTACGGGTTTGGACTAAAACTCGTATAACTTCCGTAAAAATGAATATTTTCCTATAATTTTTTTTGCATTCTCGATCTCAAGTAAGCGTGCATCTACTAACGTCAAATAGTAATTCCAAGTTTATTTTATAGTTTCAAGTTTTAATAAAAAAATGTTTTATACAAAAACGCGTCGATGAATTTTTTTATTCCAATACTACTTTTCACAGATCTCTACGAGTTCTATCATCTGAGTGAATTAGAAAAAAATCGTTCGAGCCGTTTTTGAGATCTGAAAATAACTTTTTGCCGATTTTCTGGCTTCACTCAAAAATCAATATACAGAAATATGTTATTGTCAACACTTTGTTCGTGTACCAGACATTATGTTGGTTACAATACAGAAGATTGAGATCATAGCGTCTACGTTAACATGGTATTTTCGAGTCATTTCCGAGGTACCAATTTTCATAAATTTGCTGGGAAAAATCGATAAATGATCTTTGATCTCTTAAACTCGGCCAGGTCATTTGATATGACTAATTACATCTACACTGATCATTCGGTCCAATTTGGACTCGTTTGAACAGTTTGGAAAATCTAAGAAATTTCCCAAACTTTGTAGAACTTGGCTGCTATTGCGAAATTTCAATCGATATTCTGGCGGTAGTAGGTAGAGCTGTTGTTGTTTGTTACTTGAAAGTTTCAGACAATTCCATTGACTATACGCGGTATGCTGATGAAAAATATGTCAAAATATGTCGATTTTTTGAACATCATAAAAATGTTTAAAGGCAAAAACAAAAAAATGACATCTCTTAAAAAACTTTAAATCTGCCAAGGTACCACATACTGAAATTACAGAGTCAAATTCACACTTTAGTAATTTTATATTTTAGGTCATATAAAATCAATAAATCGATATTATCGATTTTTGTTAGGGTCATTACCTTAGTTACGTGGCGGCAGTTCTTACCTTGAAGTATCGTCGTTTTTTGGGGTCCAAACTTAAGGCCCTAACGTAGCCATCGTTATACGTTAACGAAATTCCTTAGACACCACAACTTTTTTTTTCGGTGACACACATGTTAGATAAGGTTTGAAAGGGTTGCTGGCTGTTTGAGCGTACCGTACCGTACCGTACCGTACCGTACCGTGATCTTTCACGATTTGGTATAGTAATGCAGACTAGCCGGTCCCGCGGCTGACGCCGCGGGCCCGTCTACCTGGGGGGGAGACCCCCCCAGACCCCCCTACGCTCACAGTTATTTAGTAGTTTGTAAAATGTAACAATTTTTTGAATTTAATGTAGGTCATAAAAAATCAATAAATCGATATTATTGATTCTCCTCAGACACCACGACCTTAGATTTCTATGGTAGTTCTTACCTCGAAGTATCGAAGCTATTGCGGATAACCTGACTTTTTTGCTAGTGAAATGCTTGGTATGTGACGTCATCACTTGATGGTTTGATCTTGAAACTTAAAACTACTGTAACTTGGTTCATTTTTTTCCGATGTATCCCGTGTTTGACTTTTTGCGTTGTTCATAAGTAGTGGAATACAATGACACTAAGCTTGTGATTTTATCTATCTCTATAGCAATTTTAGGCCAAAATCATATTTAATGCGCTAAAAAAATCAATAGTTGACCTTTGACTTTAATGCTCTGGCAGTACAATCTTTATCCAATACTGGTCCTGCCTTATGATTTTCAAGTCATTCCGATCATTTAGACGGTCAGGAGAGGCGTGGGAATATGTTGAGTCCGAGGTAGCTTAAAAGTGAGCCTATTTGCGCCGTATATAGTACGGGTTGGACTTTTAAAACTTGAATAACTCGAGAACGGCTGAATGGTTTTGCTTAATTCTTTACAATACTTGCCGGTATATTGACCTCCGTCTATGGACAAAATTTGGGTCATACTGCATGAGTTTGGCTGTTTCACTTTTTTCTAAAAAAACGTCTTTAAAAATTATTTTTGAGAAATTCAAAAATCTGTCACATACAAACTCTTTTAATTCTTTATGCGCATCTTATACACAAATCTCAGAGATTCAATCACATTTTGAACATGTGCCCCACCACAACAAATGAAAATTTTTGTTCAATTTTATCAACGTTCATAGAACACCTGTTATATGGTATAATGTTTATTACTCATAAAGTAGAGTACCTGACAATCAACTCTATACACTATAGAAATTAGAAGACAAGTAGTTCACGGGAACCTTCTTTTGTAGCCTCATTTATGAGGTACTACGTTTCAAAACGGAGATCACCAAAAATCGATACTTGATTTTTGATCTTTCATATTGCGAATGTATACTCAGTATGTCATGACACATCTTGTGCCACAATATGAACAGATGCGGATCATTTTAAAACAGTTCGGAAATCCCAAAATGTTCCGGAAATTTCTCAAATCCGGAGGAAGTTGCGAAATTCCTGACGATATTGAGCCAATAGTAGCGGCTTCTGAAGAGTTCAACCAGCCAAAAATTTTAAGGTCATATCTTCAACATGGGCGGTATGAGGAATGAAAGTAGCAAAAAATTATACATTTTTCTAATTCATGTAACTCTTTCCGGAAACGTTTCCGGTAAAAAGTGCTCGATGGAAACATTTGTCTCCAGAAGACAGGCTTTCATGTGGAGTATCTCCGAAATTTCACTCTCCAACTTAAGGCCTTAAAAAATCAATAAATCGATAGCATTGATTTTCCTTAGACACCGCGACCTTAGATTTTAGTGACATAATTTATGGTCATGATTAGAAGTTGTTTAGGAACAAAAGTTGGGCGTCCCGTACCGTTACGTTATATTAGCATGTATAGTATAGTAAGGGTGACTAGCCGGTCCCGCGGCTGACGCCGCGGGCCCGTCTACCTGGGGGGGAGACCCCCCCAGACCCCCCTACGCTCACAGTTATTTAGTAGGTTGCAAAATGTAACATATTTCTCGAATTTATTGTAGGTCATAAAAAATCAATAAATCGATATTATTGATTCTCCTCAGACACCACGACCTTAGATTTCTATGGTAGTTCTTACCTCGAAGTATCGAAGCTATTACGGATAACCTGCCTTTTTTGCTAGTGAAATGCTTGGTATGTGACGTCATCAATTGATGGTTTGATCTTGAAAGTTAAAACCACTGTAACTTGGTTCATTTTTCTCCAATGTATCCCGTGTTTGACTTTCTGAGTTGTTCATGAGTAGTGGAATACAATGACACTAACATTGAAGTAACATCTATTTCTATAGCAATCTTAGGCCGAAACCATATTCAATGCGCTAAAAAAATCAATAATTGACCTTTGACCTTAATGCTTTGGCAGTACAATTTTTATCTAATACTGGTCCTGTCCTATGAGTTTCAAGTCGTTCCCATCATTTAGACGGTCAGGAGAGGCGTGGGAAAATGTTGAGTCCGAGGTAGCTTAAAAGTGAGCCTATTTGCGCCGTATATAGTACGGGTTGGACTTTTTAAACTTGAATAACTCGAGAACGGCTGAATGGTTTTGCTCAATTTTTTACAATGTTTGCCGGTCTATTGACCTCCGTCTATGGACAAAGTTTGGGTCATACTGCATGAGTTTGGCTGTTTCACATTTTTCTAAAAAAACGTCTTAAAAAATTATTTTCGAGAAATTCAGAAATCTGTTACGTACAAATTGTTTCAATTATTTATGCACATCTTATGCACAAATCTCAGAAACTCAATCATGTTTTGAACATGCGCCCCACCAAAATGAATGAAATTTTTTGTTGATTTTTATGAACGCTTACAGAACACCCGTCGTATGATATAATGTTTATTGCTCTTGAAGTTAAGTACCTGACAATTAATTGTCTACAATATATAAATTAGACGACAAATGATTAATGGGAACCTTCTTTTGTAGTCTTATCTATGAGGTACTATGTTTTATACTGGAGATCACCAAAAATCGATACTTGATCTTTGATCTTTCATATTGCGAATGTATACTCAGTAGGTCATGACACATCTTGTGCCACAATATAAACAAATGAGGACCATTTTAAAACAGTTCGGAAATCCCAAAATGTTCCGGAAATTTCTCAAATCCGGAGGAAATTGCGAATTTCCTGACGATACTGAGCCAATAGTAGCGACTTCTGAAGACTTCAACCAGCCAAAAGTTTGACGATCATATCTTCAACATGAGCGGTATGAGGAATGAAAGTAGCAAAAAATTGTACTTTTTTCTAATCCATGTAACTCTTTCCGGAAACGTTTCCGGCAAAAAGTGATCGATAGAAACATTTGTCTTCAGAAGACAGGCTTTCAAGTGGAGTATCTCCGAAATTCCGCTCTCCAATTTAAGGCCTTAAAAAATCAATAAATCGATAGCATTGATTTTCCTTAGACACCGCGACCTTAGATTTTAGTGACATAATTGATGGTCATGATTAGAAGTTGTTTGGGAATCAAAAATGGTCGTACCGTTATGTACCGTACCGTTACGTTATATTAGCATCTATAGTATAGTAAGGGTGACTAGCCGGTCACGCGGCTCACGCCGCGTGCCCGTCTAGCGTGCATGTTAGCTATGTTTTGCAACTTTATTTAAAGTTGTTACCACGTTACTTACTTTTTTTGAACGTTTCAAACAGCTTCAAGTAGTTTGACGACTTGACGTCTTCTGGCCTTCAGAATCTTATCTGACGTGATCGTCACTTCGTGAAACAATGTAATCGTAACATTTTTGGACTCTTTCCTACTTGTTCTGTGAGTTTCAGAAAGTTTGAACGAAGTTCATTTCTGACGTCTTCTGACATTCTGAATATTACTCGTCGTTGCTTAGAGCTCAAAAAGTTTTCACGTTTGAGTATACATTACGTGTTGCGGTAGTTAGGAGCCTGAAATAAACTACTCGAAAGAACTTGACTTTTTTGCTAGTGAAATGCTTGGTATGTGACGTCATCAATTGATGGTTTGATCTTGAAACTTAAAACTACTGTAACTTGGCTCATTTTTCTCCGATGTACCCCGTGTTTGACGTTTTGAGTTGTTCATGAGTAGTGGAAGACAATGACGTTAAATTTGAAGTTACATCTATTTTCATAGCAATTTTAGGCCAAAATCATATTTATTGCTCTAAAAAAATCAATAGTTGACCTTTGACCTTAATGCTTTGGCAGTACCATCTTTATCCAATACTGGTCCTGTCCTATGAGTTTCAAGTCGTTCCGATCATTTAGACGATCAGGAGAGGCGTGGGAAAATGTTGAGTCCGAGGTAGCTTAAAAATGAGCCAATTTGCGCCGTATATAGTACGGGTTGAACTTTTAAAACTTGAATAACTCGAGAACGGCTGAATGGTTTTGCTTAATTTTTTAGGATATTTGCCGGCCTATTGATCTTCGTCTATGGACGAAATTTGGGTCATACTGCATGAGTTTGGCTGTTTCACTTTTTTCTAAAAAAACGTCTTAAAAAATTATTTTTGAGAAATTCAAAAATCTGTCACATACAAACTGTTTTAATTCTTTATGCGCATCTTATACACAAATCTCAGAGATTCAATCACATTTTGAACATGTGCCCCACCAAAATGAATGAATTTTTTTGTTGATTTATATCGACGCTTACAGAACACCCGGTATATGCGATAATGTTTATTACTCATAAAGTAGAGTACCGGACAATCAACCCTATACACTATAGAAATTAGAAGACAAATAGTTCATGGGAACCTTCTTTTGTAGCTTCATTTATGAGGTACTATGTTTCATAACGGAGATCACCAAAAATCGATACTTGATCTTTGAACTTTCATAGTGCAAATGTATACTCAGTAGGTTATGACACATCTTGTGCCACAATATTAACAGGTCAGGACCATTTTAAAACAGTTCGGAAATCTCAAAAAGTTCCGGAAATTTCTCAAATCCGGAGGAAGTTGCGAAATTTTCCACGATATTGAGCCAATAGAAAGGACTTCTGGAGAGTTCAACCAGCCAAAAAATTTGAGGTCATATCATCAACATGGGCGGTATGAGGAATGAAAGTAGCAAAAAATTGTACTTTTTTCTAATTCATGTAACTGTTTCCGGAAACGTTTCCGGCAAAAAGCGCTCGACAGAAACAATCAACTTCAGAATACAGGCTTTCAGGTGCAGTATCTCTGAAAATTCACTCTTCAACTTAAGGCCTTAAAAAATCAATAAATCGATATCATTGATTTTTCTTAGACACCACGACCTTAGATTTTAGTGACATAATTGATGGTCATACTGGCTAGTGCTGAATAAAGAAAAGTTTCCGTCACGTACCGTTACGTTACGTCAGTTTACACGATTATGTATAGGGTGGTGACTAGCCGGTCACGCGGCTCACGCCGCGTGCCCGTCTAGCGTGCATGTTAGCTATGTTTTGCAACTTTACTTACAGTTGTTGTCACGTTTCTTACTTTTTTTGAACGTTTCAAACAACTTCGAGTAGTTTGACGACTTGACGCCTTCTGGCCTTCAGAACTTTATCTGACGTGATCGTCACTTCGTGAAACAATGCAATCGTAACATTTTTGGACTCTTTCCTACTTGTTCTGAGAGTTTCAGAAAGTTTGAACGAAGTTCATTTCTGACGTCTTCTGACATTCTGAATATTACTCGTCGTTGCTTGGAATTCATACAGGCTTCACGTCCGAGTATACACTACGTGTTGCGGTAGTTAGGAGCCTGAAAGAAACTATTCGAAAGAACTTGACTTTTTTGCTAGTGAAATGCTTGGTATGTGACGTCATCAATTGATGGTTTGATCTTGAAACTTAAAACTACTGTAACTTGGTTCATTTTGCTCCGATGTATCCCGTGTTTGATTTTTTGAGTTGTTCATAAGTAGTGAAACACAACGACACTAAATTTGAAGTTACATCTATTTCCATAGCAATTTTAGGCCAAAATCATATTTAATGCGCTAAAAAAATCAATAGTTGACCTTTGACCTTAATGCTTTGGCAGTACAATATTTATCCAATACTGGTCCTGCCCTATGAGTTTCAAGTCATTCCGATCATTTAGACGGTCAGGAGAGGCGTGGGAAAATGTTGAGTCCGAGGTAGCTTAAAATTGAGCCTATTTGCGCCGTATATAGTACGGGTTGGACTTTTAAAACTTGAATAACTCGAGAACGGCTGAATGGTTTTGCTTCATTTTTACAATCTTTGCCGGTCTAATGACCTTCGTCTATGGACAAAATTTGGGTCATACTGCATGAGTTTGGCTGTTTCACTTTTTTCTAAAAAAACGTCTTAAAAAATTATTTTTGAGAAATTCGAAAATCTGTCACATACAAACTTTTTCAATTCCTCATGCGCATCTTATACACAAATCTCAGATATTCAATCACATTTTGAACATGTGCCCCACCGAAATGAATGAAATTTTTTGTTAATTTTTATCAACGCTCACAGAACACCCATTATATGCTCTAATGTTTATTGCTCGAGAAGTGAAGTACCTGACAATCAACTCTATATACCATAACAATTAGAAGACAAATAATTGATGGGAACCTTCTTTTGTAGCCTCATTTATGAGGTACTACGTTTCATAAAGGAGATCACCAAAAATCGATACTTGATCTTTGATCTTTCATATTGCGAATGTATACTCAGTAGGTTATGACACATCTTGTGTCACAATATGAACAGATGAGGACCATTTTAAAACAGTTCGGAAATCTCGAAAAGTTCCGGAAATTTCTCAAATCCGGAGGAAGTTGCGAAATTTTCCACGATAATGAGCCAAAAGAAGGGACTTCTGGAGAGTTCAACCAGCCAGAAATTTTACGGACATATCTTCAACATAGGCGGTATGAGAAACGAAATTAGCAAAAAATTGTACTTTTTTCTAATTCATGTAACTGTTTCCGGAAACGTTTCCGGTAAAAAGGGCTCGATGGAAACATTTGGCTTCAGAATACAGGCTTTCATGTGGAGTATCTCCGAAAATTCACTGTCCAACTTAAGGCCTTAAAAAATCAATAAATCGATAGCATTGATTTTCCTTAGACACCACGACCTTAGATTTTAGTGACACAATTAATGGTCATACTGGTTAGTGTCGGTTGTTCCATGCCGGGTCCCGTACCGTTACGTTACGTCAGTTAGTCGAATTATCTCTAGGGTGGTGACTAGCCGGTCACGCGGCTCACGCCGCGTGCCCGTCTAGCGTGCATGTTGGCTATGTTTTGCACCTCAATTTAGAGTTGTTATCACGTTTCTTACTTTTTTTTGAATGTTTCAAACTGCTTTGAGTAGTTTGACGACTTGACGTCTTCTGGCCTTCAGAATCTTATCTAACGTGATCGTCACTTCGTGAATAAATGCAGTCGTAACATTTTTGGACTCTTTCCTACTTGTTCTGAGAGTTTCAGAAAGTTTGAACGAAGTTCATTTCTGACGTCTTCTGACATTCTGAATATTACTCGTCGTTGCTTAGAATTCAAACAGTCTTCACGTTTGAGTATACATAACGTGTTGCGGTAGTTGAAAGCCTGAGAGAAACTAATCAAAAGAATTTGACTTTTTTGCTAGTGAAATGCTTGGTATGTGACGTCATCAATTGATGGTTTGATCTTGAAACTTAAAACTACTGTAACTTGGTTCATTTTTTCTCGATGTACCCCGTGTTTGACTTTTTGCGTTGTTCATAAGTAGTGGAATACAACGACACTAAATTTGGAGTTACATCTATCTCCATAGCAGTTTTAGGCCAAAATCATATTTATTGCGCTAAAAAAAGCAATAATTGACCTTTGACCTTAATGCTTTGGCAGTACAATTTTTATCCAATACTGGTCCTGCCCTATGAGTTTCAAGTCATTCCGATCATTTAGACGGTCAGGAGACGCCGCGTGCCCGTCTAGCGTGCATGTTGGCTATGTTTTGCACCTCAATTTAGAGTTGTTATCACGTTTCTTACTTTTTTTTGAATGTTTCAAACTGCTTTGAGTAGTTTGACGACTTGACGTCTTCTGGCCTTCAGAATCTTATCTAACGTGATCGTCACTTCGTGAATAAATGCAGTCGTAACATTTTTGGACTCTTTCCTACTTGTTCTGAGAGTTTCAGAAAGTTTGAACGAAGTTCATTTCTGACGTCTTCTGACATTCTGAATATTACTCGTCGTTGCTTAGAATTCAAACAGTCTTCACGTTTGAGTATACATAACGTGTTGCGGTAGTTGAAAGCCTGAGAGAAACTAATCAAAAGAATTTGACTTTTTTGCTAGTGAAATGCTTGGTATGTGACGTCATCAATTGATGGTTTGATCTTGAAACTTAAAACTACTGTAACTTGGTTCATTTTTTCTCGATGTACCCCGTGTTTGACTTTTTGCGTTGTTCATAAGTAGTGGAATACAACGACACTAAATTTGGAGTTACATCTATCTCCATAGCAGTTTTAGGCCAAAATCATATTTATTGCGCTAAAAAAAGCAATAATTGACCTTTGACCTTAATGCTTTGGCAGTACAATTTTTATCCAATACTGGTCCTGCCCTATGAGTTTCAAGTCATTCCGATCATTTAGACGGTCAGGAGAGGCGTGGGAAAATGTTGAGTCCGAAGTAGCTCAAAAGTGAGCCTATTTGCGCCGTATATAGTACGGGTTGGACTTTTAAAACTTGAATAACTCGAGAACGGCTGAATGGTTTTGCTTAATTTTTTACAATATTTGCCGGTCTATTAACCTTCGTCTATGGACAAAATTTGGGTCATACTGCATGCATTTGGCTGTTTCACTTTTTTCTAAAAAAACGTCTTAAAAAATTATTTTTGAGAAATTCAAAAATCTGTCACATACAAACTGTTTTAATTCTTTATGCGCATCTTATACACAAATCTCAGATATTCAATCACATTTTGAACATGTGCCCCACCAAAATGAATGAAATTTTTTGTTGATTTTTATCAACGCTCACAGAATGTCCGTTCTATGATATAATGTTTATTGCTCGAGATGTAGAGTACCTGACAATCAACACTAAACACTATGAAAATGAAAAGACAAATAGTTCACGGTAACCTTCTTTTGTAGCCTTGTTTATGAGGTACTACGTTTCATAACGGAGATCACCAAAAATCGATACTTGATCTTTGATCTTTCATATTGCAGATGTATACTCAGTAGGTCATGACACATCTTGTGTTACAATATGAACAGATGAGGACCACTTTAAAACAGTTCGGAAATCTCAAAATGTTCCGGAAATTTCTCAAATCCGGAGAATGTTGCAAAATTCCTGACGATATTGAGCCAAGAGAAGGGACTTCTGGAGAGTTCAACCAGCCAGAAATTTTAAGGTCATATCATCAACATGGGCGGTATGAGGAATGAAAGTAGTAAAAAATTGTACTTTTTTCTAATTCATGTAACTCTTTCCGGAAACGTTTCCGGCAAAAAGCGCTCGATGGAAACATTTAGCTTCAGAATACAGGCTTTCATGTGGAGTATCTCCAAAATTTCAGTGTCCAACTTAAGGCCTTAAAAAATCAATAAATCGATAGCATTGATTTTCCTTAGACACCGCGACCTTAGATTTTAGTGACATAATTGATGGTCATACTGGTTAGTGCTGATTGTTCCGTGCCGGGTCCCGTACCGTCCCGTCATTTAGTCGAATTATGTATAGGGTGGTGACTAGCCGGTCACGCGGCTCTCGCCGCGTGCCCGTCTAGCTGGGGGGAGACCCCCCAGACCCCCCACGCGTGTAGTCATTTCAAGTTGTTTAGATTAACTTTTTTGGTTCCATGACAACTTGGGTTGTGACGTCTTCTGGCCTTCAGAATCCTATGTGTCGTTGACGTTACATCGTGAAACATTGTCGTCATGACATCGTTGTCACTAATGGTACTTGTTCTCAGAGTTTCAATACTCTATGGCATTGTTTGTATTTGACGTCTTCTAGCCTTCTGAATATTACTCGTCGTTACTTAGAATTTACAAAATCTTCACTTATGACTATACATTACGTGTTGTGGTAGTTAGGAGCCTGAAAGAAACGATTCGAAAGAACTTGACTTTTTTGCTAGTGAAATGCTTGGAACTTGACTTTTTTGCTAGTGAAATGCTTGGTATGTGACGTCATCAATTGATGGTTTGATCTTGAAACTTAAAACTACTGTAACTTGGTTCATTTTTCTCCGATGTATCCCGTGTTTGGCTTTTCGAGTTGTTCATGAGTAGTGGAATACAATGACACTACATTTAAAGTCACATCTATCTTCACAACGATTTTAGGTCAAAATCATATTTAATGCGCTAAAAAAATCAATAATTGACCTTTGACCTTAATGTTCTGGCAGTACAATATTTATCCAATACTGGTCCTGTCCTATGAGTTTCAAGTCGTTCCCATCATTTAGACGATCAGGAGAGGCGTGGGAAAATGTTCAGTCCAGGGTAGCTTAAAAGTGAGCCTATTTGCGCCGTATATAGTACGGGTTCGACTTTTAAAACTTGAATAACTCGAGAACGGCTGGATGGTTTTCCTTTATTTTTCACAATATTTGCCGGTCTATTGACCTTCGTCTATGGACAAAATTTGGCATATACTGCATGAGTTTGGCTGTTTCATTTTTTTCTAAAAATACGTCTTAAAAAATTATTTTTGAGAAATTCAAAAATCTGTCACATACAAATTGTTTTAATTTTTTATGCGCATCTTATACACAAATCTCAGAGATTCAATCACATTTTGAACATGTGCCCCACCAAAATGGAGGAAATTTTTTGTTGATTTTTATCAACGCTTACAGAACACCCATTATATGATGTATTGTTCATTGCTCGAGAAGTAAAGTACCTGACAATCAACTCTATACAGTATAGAAATTTGAAGACATATAATTGATGGTAACCTTCTTTTGTAGCCTCATTTATGAGGTACTATGTTTCATAACGGAGATCACCAAAAATCGATACTCGCTCTTTGATCTCTCGTATTGCGAATGTATACTCAGTAGGTCATGACACATCTTGTATCACAATATGAACAGATGAGGACCATTTTAAAACAGTTCGGAAATCTCAAAAAGTTCCGGAAATTTCTCAAATCCGGAGGAAGTTGCGAAATTTTCCACGATATTGAGTCAAAAGAAGGGACTTCTGGAGAGTTCAACCAGCCAGAAATTTTAAGGTCATATCATCAACATGGGCGGTATGAGGAATGAAAGTAGCAAAAAATTGTACTTTTTTCTAATTCATGTAACTGTTTCCGGAAACGTTTCCGGCAAAAAGCGCTCGATGGAAACATTTGGCTTCAGAATACAGGCTTTCATGTAGAGTATCTCCGAAAATTTGCTCTTCATCTTAAGGCCTTAAAAAATCAATAAATCGATAGCATTGATTTTCCTTAGACACCGCGACCTTAGATTTTAGTGACATAATTGATGGTCATGATGGTTAGTCGCTATCGTTAAAAAGTGGATCCCGTACCGTACCGTCACGTCATTATACACGATTATGTATAGGGTGGTGACTAGCCGGTCACGCGGCTCACGCCGCGTGCCCGTCTAGCTGGGGGGAGACCCCCCAGACCCCCCACGCGTGTAGTCATTTCAAGTTGTTTAGATTAACTTTTTTGGTTCCATGACAACTTGGGTTGTGACGTCTTCTGGCCTTCAGAATCCTATGTGTCGTTGACGTTACATCGTGAAACATTGTCGTCATGACATCGTTGTCACTAATGGTACTTGTTCTGAGAGTTTCAATACTCTATGGCATTGTTTGTATTTGACGTCTTCTAGCCTTCTGAATATTACTCGTCGTTACTTAGAATTCATATAGTCTTCACCTATGAGTATGATCTACGGTTTGCAATAGCTTGGAGCCCAAGAGGAACTATTAAAAAGAACTTGACTTTTTTGCTAGTGAAATGCTTGGTATGTGACGTCATCAATTGATGGTTTGATCTTGAAACTTAAAACTACTGTAACTTGGTTCATTTTTCTTCGATGTACCCCGTGTTTGACTTTCTGAGTTGTTCATGAGTAGTGAAATACAATGACACTAAATTTGAAGTTACATCTATTTCCATAGCAGTTTTAGCACAAAATCATATTTATTGCGCTAAAAAAATCAATAGTTGACCTTTGACCTTAATGCTCTGGCAGTACAATCTTTATCCAATATTGGTCCTGCCCTATGAGTTTCAAGTCATTCCGATCATTTAGACGGTCAGGAGAGGCGTGGGAAAATGTTGAGTCCGAGGTAGCTTAAAAGTGAGCCTATTTGCGCCGTATATAGTACGGGTTGGATTTTTAAAACTTGAATAACTCGAGAACGGCTGAATGGTTTTGCTTCATTTTCTACAATCTTTGCCGGTCTAATGACCTTCGTCTATGGACGAAATTTGGGTCATACTGCATGAGTTTGGCTGTTTCACTTTTTTCTAAAAAAACGTCTTAAAAAATTATTTTTGAGAAATTCAAAAATCTGTCACATACAAACTGTTTCAATTCTTCATGCGCATCTTATACACAAATCTCAGAAATTCAATCACATTTTGAACATGTGCCCCACCAAAATGGAGGAAATTTTTTGTTGATTTTTATCAACGCTTACAGAACACCCATTATATGCTGTATTGTTCATTGCTCGAGAAGTAAATTACCTGACAATCAACTCTATACAGTATAGAAATTTGAAGACATATAATTGATGGGAACCTTCTTTTGTAGCCTCATTTATGAGGTACTATGTTTCATAACGGAGATCACCAAAAATCGATACTCGATCTTTGATCTCTCAAATTGCGAATGTATACTCAGTAGGTCATGACACATCTTGTGTCACAATATGAACAGATGAGGACCATTTTAAAACAGTTCGGAAATCTCAAAATGTTCCGGAAATTTCTCAAATCCGGAGGATGTTGCGAAATTTTCAACGATACTGAGCCAATAGAAGGGACTTCTGGAGAGTTCAACCAGCCAGAAATTTTAAGGTCATATCTACAACATACGCGGTATGAGGAATGAAAGTAGCAAAAATTTACACTTTTTTCTAATTCATGTAACTGTTTCCGGAAACGTTTCCGGCAAAAAGCGCTCGATGAAAACATTTGTCTTCAGAATACAGGCTTTCATGTGGAGTATCTCCAAAATTTCACTCTCCAACTTAAGGCCTTAAAAAATCAATAAATCGATAGCATTGATTTTCCTTAGACACCGCGACCTTAGATTTTAGTGACATAATTGGTGGTCATACTGGTTAGTGCTCATCGTTCAGGTCATGGTCTCGTACCGTCCCGTCACGTCATTTAGTCGAGTTATGTATAGGGTGGTGACTAGCCGGTCACGCGGCTCACGCCGCGTGCCCGTCTAGCTGGGGGGAGACCCCCCAGACCCCCCACGCGTGTAGTCATTTCAAGTTATTTAGATAAACTTTTTTGGTTCCATGACAACTTGGGTTGTGACGTCTTCTGGCCTTCAGAATCCTATGTGTCTTTGACGTTACATCGTGAAACATTGTCGTCATGACATCTTTGTCACCAACGGTACTTGTTCTGAGAGTTTCAATACTCTATGACATGGTTTGTATTTGACGTCTTCTAGCCTTCTGAATATTACTCGTCGTTACTTAGAATTCATATAGTCTTCACCTATGAGTATGATCTACGGTTTGCAATAGCTTGGAGCCCAAGAGGAACTATTAAAAAGAACTTGACTTTTTTGCTAGTGAAATGCTTGGTATGTGACGTCATCAATTGATGGTTTGATCTTGAAACTTAAAACTACTGTAACTTGGTTCATTTTTCTTCGATGTACCCCGTGTTTGACTTTCTGAGTTGTTCATGAGTAGTGAAATACAATGACACTAAATTTGAAGTTACATCTATTTCCATAGCAGTTTTAGCACAAAATCATATTTATTGCGCTAAAAAAATCAATAGTTGACCTTTGACCTTAATGCTCTGGCAGTACAATCTTTATCCAATATTGGTCCTGCCCTATGAGTTTCAAGTCATTCCGATCATTTAGACGGTCAGGAGAGGCGTGGGAAAATGTTGAGTCCGAGGTAGCTTAAAAGTGAGCCTATTTGCGCCGTATATAGTACGGGTTGGATTTTTAAAACTTGAATAACTCGAGAACGGCTGAATGGTTTTGCTTCATTTTCTACAATCTTTGCCGGTCTAATGACCTTCGTCTATGGACGAAATTTGGGTCATACTGCATGAGTTTGGCTGTTTCACTTTTTTCTAAAAAAACGTCTTAAAAAATTATTTTTGAGAAATTCAAAAATCTGTCACATACAAACTGTTTCAATTCTTCATGCGCATCTTATACACAAATCTCAGAAATTCAATCACATTTTGAACATGTGCCCCACCAAAATGGAGGAAATTTTTTGTTGATTTTTATCAACGCTTACAGAACACCCATTATATGCTGTATTGTTCATTGCTCGAGAAGTAAATTACCTGACAATCAACTCTATACAGTATAGAAATTTGAAGACATATAATTGATGGGAACCTTCTTTTGTAGCCTCATTTATGAGGTACTATGTTTCATAACGGAGATCACCAAAAATCGATACTCGATCTTTGATCTCTCAAATTGCGAATGTATACTCAGTAGGTCATGACACATCTTGTGTCACAATATGAACAAATGAGGACCATTTTAAAACAGTTCGGAAATCTCAAAATGTTCCGGAAATTTCTCAAATCCGGAGGATGTTGCGAAATTTTCAACGATACTGAGCCAATAGAAGGGACTTCTGGAGAGTTCAACCAGCCAGAAATTTTAAGGTCATATCTACAACATACGCGGTATGAGGAATGAAAGTAGCAAAAATTTACACTTTTTTCTAATTCATGTAACTGTTTCCGGAAACGTTTCCGGCAAAAAGCGCTCGATGAAAACATTTGTCTTCAGAATACAGGCTTTCATGTGGAGTATCTCCAAAATTTCACTCTCCAACTTAAGGCCTTAAAAAATCAATAAATCGATAGCATTGATTTTCCTTAGACACCACGACCTTAGATTTTAGTGACATAATTGATGGTCATACTGGTTAGTGCTCATCGTTCAGGTCATGGTCTCGTACCGTCCCGTCCCGTCCCGTCCCGTCACGTCATTTAGTCGAGTTATGTATAGGGTGGTGACTAGCCGGTCACGCGGCTCACGCCGCGTGCCCGTCTAGCGTGCATGTTAGCTATGTTTTGCACCTTTTTTTCAAAGTTGTTATCACGTTTCTTACTTTTTTTTGAACGTTTCAAACTGCTTTGAGTAGTTTGACGTCTTGACGTCTTCTGGCCTTCAGAATCTTATCTAACGTGATCGTCACTTCGTGAAACAATGTAATCGTAACATTTTTGGACTCTTTTCTACTTGTTCTGAGAGTTTCAGAAAGTTTGAACGAAGTTCATTTCTGACGTCTTCTGACATTCTGAATATTACTCGTCGTTGCTTAGAATTTACATAATCTTCACGTATGACTATACATTATGTGTTGCGATAGTTAGGAGCCTGAAAGAAACTATTCGAAAGAACTTGACTTTTTTGCTAGTGAAATGCTTGGATGTGACGTCATCAATTGATGGTTTGATCTTGAAATTTAAAACTACTGTAACTTGGTTCATTTTTCTCCGGTGTACCCCGTGTTTGACTTATTGAGTTGATCATGAGTAGTGGAATACAATGACACTGAGTTTGAAGTTACATCTATTTCCATAGCAGTTTTAGCACAAAATCATATTTATTGCGCTAAAAAAATCAATAGTTGACCTTTGACCTTAATGCTCTGGCAGTACAATCTTTATCCAATACTGATCCTGCCCTATGAGTTTCAAGTCATTCCGATCATTTAGACGGTCAGGAGAGGCGTGGGAAAATGTTGAGTCCGAGGTAGCTTAAAAGTGAGCCTATTTGCGCCGTATATAGTACGGGTTGGACTTTTAAAACTTGAATAACTCGAGAACGGCTGAATGGTTTTGCTTCATTTTTTACAATCTTTGCCGGTCTAATGACCTTCGTCTATGGACGAAATTTGGGTCATACTGCATGAGTTTGGCTGTTTCACTTTTTTCTAAAAAAACGTCTTAAAAAATTATTTTTGAGAAATTCAAAAATCTGTCACATACAAACTTTTTTAATTCTTTATGCGCATCTTATACACAAATCTCAGAGATTCAATCACATTTTGAACATGTGCCCCACCAAAATAAATGAAATTTTTTGTTGATTTTTATCAACGCTTACAGAACATCCGTTATATGAGATAATGTTTATTGCTTATAGAGTTAGGTACCTGACAATTAACTCTATACACTATAGAGATTAGAAGACAAATGATTCATGGGAACCTTTTTTTGTAGCCTCTTTTATGAGGTACTACATTTCATAACGGAGATCATCAAAAATCGATACTTGATCTTTGATCCTTCATATTGTAAATATATACTCAGTAGGTCATGACACATCTCGTGCCACAATATGAACAGATGAGGACGATTTTAAAACAGTTCGGAAATCTCAAAAAGTTCCGGAAATTTCTCAAATCCGGAGGAAGTTGCAAAATTCCTGACGATATTGAGCCAATAGAAGGGACTTCTGGAGAGTTCAACCAGCCAGAAAATTTGAGGTCATATCATCAACATGGGCGGTATGAGGAATGAAAGTAGTAAAAAATTGTACTTTTTTCTAATTCATGTAACTCTTTCCGGAAACGTTTCCGGCAAAAAGTGATCGATAGAAACATTTGTCTTCAGAAGACAGGCTTTCATGTGGAGTATCTCTGAAATTCTGCTCTCCAACTTAAGGCCTTAAAAAATCAATAAATCGATAGCATTGATTTTCCTTAGACACCGCGACCTTAGATTTTAGTGACATAATTGATGGTCATGGTTAGAAGTTGTTTAGGAACAAAAGTTGGGCGTCCCGTTACGTACCGTACCGTACCGTGACATTAGCATGTATAGTATAGTAAGGGTGATGGACATCTTGAGCTATAAAAAGTTATACATGAATTGCTCATGTATATGAGTCTTATGGACTATAGAATGATATCTGGTCATGCTAAAGGTACATACGTTACATATCCATATGATGTGTGTTATAGGAGTGGTGACTCTGTTTTGCTAAAAAAAGCACTTTCCCGTGGTGCGCTCCATTTCTCGTTTTCCACAAACCTTTATTTCGACAATAATAAGACTGTGGCCAAGTTTGGCGCGAATTCCTCATTTCGTACCCGAGTTATTGTAAGTCATTCAAAATTGATGACGTCATCAAGATTTCGAAAAAAAATATACGATATTTTTCAAAGTGCCATTGTGAAGGATAGGTTTTCCTTAATCCAGGAAAAATAAAATGAACCAATATTATTGACACGTTTTCAAGATATGAGTGTGACGTCATCGGTTTTTGAGTGATATTTAATAACGTATTACTCGCGAACCACAAAATATTTTTCTGAATTTCTTTCACATCTGAGCAGGGCTTGATGGATACAATTTAGTGACATGTTAAACAAACGGTCATCACATTCAAATAACTGTACTTGTTCACCTCTTTTTCAACGTTTTGCAAATTTGAAAAATCGATATTTCTCAGAAAGAAAGCATGTTCTACCAATCTTTTTTGGGGTAGTTTACTCTCATGACTAACGAAACAGATTCTGAGAATGAGAAAAAAAGTTGTGGAGCCGATTTCGAGAAATGAAATTCGTCCATAACTAATCAATAAATCAATATTATTGATTTTTTCACAATTGAAAGTTTGTTAGTTTCTTATGGTGTATGCACTACTGTAGTTCCATAAGAATTGATACAGTCGTTCTTGAATGGCGTTCATCGAAAAATTATGACGTTTTTGTTTAAACCTTCATAAAAAGTCAATAGATCAAAAGATCGAGAAACAAAAAAAAGGATTTTCTTAGAATTGATGGAGGTACACGTGGTAACAATTTCAGAGTAATCGGAGACGAAAATACCCCTGATGATACCCCTGTCTCCAGATTTTCGCTAAAGTCAACTTCGCCGTAGATCAATATATCGATTTTCTATAATCATCAACTTTGTTTCCCATCCAAGTTGTATTGATGTTAGGAAGTACACAGATTTCGACTGAATCATTGGCCAGTTACAGATAGGTGAAATCGGAGTAGGGGTCATATTACAAGTCACAAAAAGTCGATAAATCAATTTGGTCAACTGGCACTGGGGGTAATTTGTTAGAACACTTGTTTGTACTTATGATACAATTTTCAGACGATTCGGAGTCAAAAAAGCGTCACCAACCCCTAAAACGACGATCTCATAGCGAGTCAATAAATCGATATATTGATTTTTTTTCAATTGAAAGTCACTTTTATTTTTTGAGTCTAATGTCCTCTCGAAGTTTGATCCAAATTCATTCAGCCATTAAGTCAGGACAGACACCAGAAAAATAGGGTTTTTTCACAAAATAAGTCATTAAAAATCGGGTAAGGCGAAATCGAATTCAATATTGGGTCAAAAGACTCACTGAGTATAGAGTCATACGTTCATTACAAAATGATCAAAATCGGAGTGTTGTTTTCCCTCGATTCCATACATGGCTCACTTTTTTTTGAATGTCGGATAATTCTATTCATCGATGAGATACAGTTCCAGACTGAGCTATTATAGAGAGCCACTCGAGAGTACTTGGATCTCACCACGATTGTAGAAGATCTTTCAATGATAAGTTGGAGAAATACTATGTTGAAAAAACGCTGAAATTGACATTTTAGGTGTTTAAAAATCAGATAGTGGACATCTTGAGCTATAAAAAGTTATACATGAATTGCTCATGTATATGAGTCTTATGGACTATAGAATGATATCTGGTCATGCTAAAGGTACATACGTTACATATCCATATGATGTGTGTTATAGGAGTGGTGACTAGTGGGTCCCGCGGCTGACGCCGCGGGCCCCGCTAGCTGGGGGTGCCCCCCAGACCCCCGCGTCTTTGTCATGTTTGAAATCGTAAAAAAAAGTTAAGACATCAAAGATCACGTTAACAGTTTTCGTCATGTGACTTGTCATGTGACCTGTGACGTCATCACTTTCGATGGTAAAATTCAACAGTGTATAACTCACTAATGACTGAATATTTTTTCAAACTTTTTTCGTATTCTGTTATGAATTGTCGATGTCTCGTAGCACTATGAAATTCATAGCAACTGAACCATTTTGAGAATGTTCAGAAAATTTAAAAATTAATTTTTCGGAAAACGGTCAACGAACCATAATTTTTTTATAGGCTCGTATTGTTCATTAGTCTATTTTACAGTTTACATGAGAGTATGAGAAAAATCGTTCGAGACGTTTTCTTAATTTTACTGGGTTTTTTAAATTTTTCATTCACTCATAACTAATCAATAAATCGATATTATCGATTTTCGTCAATTAAAAGTCCTATTAATTTATCGAGTTAAGTATCCTGCTGAAGTTTCATTCAATTCCAATCAGCCGTTTTTTCAGGACGACAACCATAAAACTGGGTTTTTTACCTAAAAAAGTCAATAAAAAACTTTAATCTCAATTTGAACAAAATATTTTCGGTGCATTTAGTTGTCGACGTTAGTGGTATCTTATACTGGATTAGGAACAGAATCCAAACAACTTTCAATTCCACTTGGCCAAAATCGTGATTTCGTAGCGGATCGATAAATCGATATTATTGATTTTTGTCAATAAGAAGTCCTATTCATTTATCGAGTTAAGTATTTTGGTAGAGTTAAGTACAAATCTATCGAGCCATTCAATCAGAATATACATCATGACATTGGGTTTTTTCACTAAAAAAGTTCATAAAAAATCAATGAATCAATATAATCGTGGGGGACCATGACGGGTTTGTTACGGACACTTAGTCATATACTGGGTAGGAATTTGAGCCCAATCGAAGAAACTTTTTGGCCAAATCATCAGAAATGACGATTTTGTAGCGGATCGATAAATCGATATATCGATTTTTTCCTAATTAAAAGTCATATTTATTTCTCGTAGTATGTTCACTGCTGAAGTTTCATGGAAGTTGGCTCCGTCGTGCTCAAGTTACGTTCACCGAAAAATCATGACATTTTCATAAAAATGCTTATAAAAAAATCAATAAATCAATATTTTTCTTAGTTCTCAGGGCACAATGGTTGATACACATACGCACATCTACAATAGGCATAAGGACTTGAAATAAGCAAAAAAATGGTGACAGGCACCCAAAATGACAACTTTATAGCCGATCGATAAATCGATATATCGATTTTTCATGACCATCAACTTTGTTTCCCATCCGAGTTGTGTTGATGCTGGTAAGCACTAAGGGCACGGCCGCATGGTTGCCGAGT
Source organism: Litoditis marina (assembly GCA_964036275.1). NCBI lineage: Eukaryota > Metazoa > Nematoda > Chromadorea > Rhabditida > Rhabditidae > Litoditis > Litoditis marina. The sequence continues at coordinate 8,818,694 of OZ038436.1, forward strand.
TACAGCTACGTGAAATCTGAGTAGGTTTCATAAAAATGATCACCAAAAATCAATAAATCAATAGCGACAATCAATATTGGGGCTATGTAGTTAGAACGTTAGGGCACGTATGTTAGTAAAGTTACGGACAAATCGAAACAACTTTTGCGTGATACATTTCATGTGTGGTATATCCATATGACTAGCCGGTCCCGCGGCTGACGCCGCGGGCCCCGCTAGCTGGGGGGGTGACCCCCCAGACCCCCCCTGTTTAGTCATGTTGAAAATTGTTATGGTCGCAACATTTCTACAGTTACTTAAACGTTTTTAAAGTATGCATATGTTAAGATTTTCTAGTTTTACAAACTTCCATAACTAATCAATAAATCGATATTATCGATTTTTGGTAATTAAAAATCCTATTCAATTATCTGATATGATCTATTGCTGAAGTTTTATCTAAATCCATCGAGCCGTTTTGTCAGTACATAATCCTCGAAAATAGGTTTTTTACATAAAATAATCAATAAAATGCTTGAACTTGAATCAAAACAATATTCCTTTGGGCCTGTGACAGAGTAGTTTTCAACATGTAAAATGTGCAAATTTGGAACAAATCGATGTAGTTTGAATTTTCACTTTTCCGTTTTGGCACCTCTTTAACTAATCGATAATGCAGTTTAATGATTTTTTGTTTACATCACATTGAAGGAGGTAAGAATTTGTGCTTTCTACACGACTTGTACGAAACCACGTGCACGTATACGGTCACAGTAGCTCGGGAAAAAAATTAACATTTTCATAAAACAATCGATAACTTGCGATAAAGTCGATATCTCAAAAATCGCCTCGATGGAAACTCTTATTTTGTTTAGTAGTATTGCACATTCAAATATGGTAGCAATCGAACAAGTTTGAAAATTTCAGAACCGACTTTGTCATTTTTGACTTTATTTATAACTAATCAATAAATCGATATTATTGCTTTTTGTCAATTGAAGGTCATATTTATTTTATGTATTATATACCATGCATGAGTTTCATGACAATTGGCTCAGGCGTTCTTGAATAACGAGAAACGAAAAAATGTTGGTGTCAAATATAAAGGTTCATAAAAAATCGATAAATCAATATCACGGAAATTCCTTCAAAGAACCTTCTTAGATTTTGAAGTAGTATACGTGGTGAAAGTTTCGAAGTGATCAGGCCAAATTTTTACTCGGAGATGGGGGGTTCATATTGAATTCGCCTAAAGTCAACTTCGCGGTAGATCGATATATCGATTTTTTGTTGTCATCAACTTTGTTTCCCATCCGACTTGTACTGATGTTAGAAAGCACGAAGGCCATGGCCGCATGGCTGGCCACATACAGCTACATGAAATCTGAGTAGGGTTCATAAAATTGTTCACGAAAAATCAATAAATCAATATTAACATTCGGTACTGAGGGTGGTTACTCAGAACACTCAGTCACATACGTGGTTGAAGTTACAGACGAATCGGAGACAAAAAAAAGTGTGACATTTTTCAAAAATACGATTTCATTGCGGAACGTTAGATGGATATATTGATTTTTTAAGGTCATCACATCGTAGGGCTCGGTCAGTTAGATGGTTGTTATCAATTAGGTAACAATCCATCTAACCGTTAGCTCACGGCAGTACAAAATAGTTTTGGAAATTTTCATAAAACAGAGCGCCAAAAATCAATAAATCAATATTGGATATTAATAGCAGCCATGGTTGTTATGGACGTTAGGTCACATACGTGGGTAAAATTAGGGACTGATCTGAAGAACTTTTTGGAACACAATTCATGTGTGGTATAGGTGTGGTGACTAGCCGGTCCCGCGGCTGACGCCGCGGGCCCGTCTACCTGGGGGGGAGACCCCCCCAGACCCCCCTACGCTCACAGTTATTTAGTAGTTTGTAAAATGTAACAATTTTTTGAATTTACTGTAGGTCATAAAAAATCAATAAATCGATATTATCGATTTTCATCAGACACCACAACCTTAGATTTCTATGGTAGTTCTATACTCGAAGTATCGACGTTTTTAGGGGTCCAAACTTAAGGCCCTAACGTACGAGGGGAGCTACGTTAGAGAAAATCCTTAGACACCGCGACGTTAGATTTTGGTGACTTAGATGTTAGTCACGGTTAGAAGTTGTTTGGGAATCAAAAATGGTCGTACCGTCCCGTACCGTACCGTTATATTAGCATCTGTAGTATAGTAAGGGTGACGGTGTGACCCTAAAAAACCACTTTCCCGTAGGGCGCTCGGTTCCTTCTTTCTCCAAAACTTGTATCCTGATGATAAAAGGGTTGTGGCCAAGTTTGGAAAAAAATCATCTTCCCGTACCTGGGTTATTGGAAATCAGTCAAAAACTGATGACGTCATCAGAGGAATTTCAAAAAAAAATATACATGTTTTATTGAATTGCTATTGTGAAGCATTGGTTTCTCTGAGTTCAGGAAAAATAAAACGAATCAATATTATTGACACATTTTCAAGATATAAACGTGACGTCTTCGATTTTAGAGGGAAGTTCCATAACGTATAACTCGCGAATGACTGAATATTTTTCCATACTTGTTGCGTATTTTGTTCTGAATTGTCAAGGTCTTGTGACACTGTGAAATTCATATCAAACGTCTTAGAATAGATACCAACAAAAATAATTTTTTTATTAAAAACGTTCATAAAAAATTCAAAAATCAATATTTTTCTTAGTTATAAGAGCACAATGGTTTGTTCACTTACACACATCTTCAGTGAAAATTTGGACTCGAAATTCGATATTATGCATGATTGAAATTACAGCCAAATCGTAACAACTTTTGCGTGACATTATCATGTGTGGTATAGGTGTGGTGACTAGCCGGTCCCGCGGCTGACGCCGCGGGCCCCGCTAGCTGGGGGTGCCCCCCAGACCCCCGCGGCTTTGTCATGTTCAAAATTGTTATGGTCGTAACATTTCTACAGTTACTTTGACGTTTTTGAATTATGCATATGTTGAAGATCGTTGTCTATTATGCATGATTGAAATTACAGCCAAATCGTAACAACTTTTGCGTGACATTATCATGTGTGGTATAGGTGTGGTGATGTGTGTTATAGGAGTGGTGATAAGCCATGCATGCGCATCTATATAAACTTTATTCGTCAAAGGCTGCAAATCATAAAAGTGGCCAGTGATCTATGAAACTTCAAACAAGATAGCATTTCTAACAAAAAAGCGCAATTAGTTGAATGATCAAGAAGTGTCAGCGTTCTAATCAAATGACAATTTTCAGAAATAGTTCATGTAACGGAGGGAATCTATAATATTGAAAGAATCATTCACAATTGAAAAGTAAAAACAAATTGATATTCAACACATTTCTCAAAATATCATCACTTGAGTGTTTCATCACGTGGAAGTTGTTTCAGACTGCGTACGCTTCAAATATATTGGGACGATTGAGGACATGTATTATGGTATTTCACTAATTAGGAAGATATTGTTATCGAATATAAAAGACTCACTGAAGTGGCTAAATGTTTTCAAACAACACGTCGAACGTTATCTATCTCAATTGGATTGATGACCTATAAACTCATTAATAAAATCGGAATTTTTTTCGAGTTATCAAAAAGAAAATGAGAGGGACTTGTGTAATAGTGGTAAATATCAATTGCATCGATGATATGAATTGTATGGACTGAAAAATTTCGATTTATCATTGTGAATCCTGCTTTCGACCTATAATGATTGGGTGAAACACACAACCATTCTATTCTGTCTCCAATATTCGCTGTTGAGAATCTTCTGCATATTGTAGTATATTGTTGATTTTTGTTGAACAAAACACAAGGTGATATGAGTATTTCATTTCAGTGACCATGTTTGAGCTTCAAAATAGCATCAATAAGCAAATAACAATTGGAAACTCGACTAAATTTTGGTCAAATGGAACTGTTTTTCACCTGAGGCGAATACAACATGTTCCAAAACAATACTGTTCACAATTGTACGGTTCTCTTATTGGAAATTATCGGACTATTACTGTCCCATCATGAAGTTTATCAAGAATCAGATGATCTCTCTCTCTCTTACTTTTCAGTGGTATATTTTTTTCTTTAATCAAATCTATGGGGAAAAACTCAGCAACTTTCGAATGAACTATTTTTGATCCAACGAAAATGGAAGCTTGAAATTCTGGTTTTCAACTAATGCACGAAGCTTGATTTCTGTCTATTTAACATATTATTTTTATGGAAACAGTCAACGATATAATTTTACTTATTTCCACCAATGAGCCGATTGTATTGTAACTGTATTGTTTGATTGACGAAGAGTCCGATTATGAAGAGTTTGTGAAACACACAGCAGCGCTATCTACTGCAAAAAAGTTCGGCGTACAAAACTACTGTTTTCTTCCATAAAACTAGCGTAAAAGTTACCTTGATATTTGAAGAACTCGTCAATCTTCATGTTGAACTGAATTAAAAACTCGTGAATTTATTGAAACGGATAAAATTCACGAGTTTCATAGAAAGAAAGCCAACTACAATTTATATATTTGTATTTGAGATACAATTTCATTAGGCTGCAAACGATTTGCAATTCTTCAATCAAATCTCAGTTACAAAAGGTAAATTGATTGGATCTGAAGAAATATTGAAATTGTTCACTGTTTTCTGAACTAATGTGTTTGTATTATATCGCGGGGCATTATGGTGGTTTATTATCGCGGTTGTGTGCTTCACGAACATTTGATTAATGGACAGTTAGACGCTCTCATACACTTTTGAGTTGTTGTCCTGAAGTGTTTTAATTCTATCCGATACAACATTGTAAAAACAGTGAACTGTAAACCACTTAAAATCATGAGACATTATTATTTCCCATCTGGCCACATTCATTAATAATAGATGAATAACAGTAACGTAGTAGTACTTTGCAGGAATATTACAGTTAGGAAATTATGTGCTTAGTGGAAGGTGGTACTGAGAATAGTTTCGAGAATAGTTTGTTTGGAACTATGAAAATAAGTTGGGTCATGTATTCTATTTGAATTCTTGTATGAGGGACTGATTTACAATTTTTACCGGGTTATTGGGAAAATCGAGAGTAGCGCAAATGAACGACTTATGTAAGGTCTGTGAAACATACGACAGCAGTTATTCCAACTAATGTGAACGCACGACCAAAACTGGAATGAACCAAAATAATCGCTTAAACTAAGAGCCACACAACAAAGATAATAAAAGCAGCACACTTTCATTTTTCCATTGTCCATTTTGTTTATTTTTGTCAACCTTTTTTGGATATTCAAGTAGTAATAATAATGATTTATGTTCATATAAGAGGCATCCATTTAAATAGTTTTTCAAAAATCAAATATTATGCAAATCTGGTCAATTTTTCATTTATTGCCGAGAAACTTAGAATATGGTCACTTTCTGGTTCCGTTTCGCAGACTTTATCGTCCAAATAAATGACGAGGGTCAATTATTTTCTTGAAGTCTGACAACGGTCATTATTTTACACATTACTCTTGACAATCGTCAGTTACTTGCATACTGAAACTGACCACTGTCAAAACTGTATTTGCAAACCACCTGTCTCAGCCGGGAATCGAACCTGACCCCGTCAGTTCAAAAGCGCAGGAACTAACCACTACGCTACAGCGGCTACTGAGTAGGTGCGCGAGTTTCTGTAAGTCATGCCGGGAGCGCGTTAAGCCGCGGGCCACGTTAGCTGGGGGTGCCCCCCAGACCCCCGCGGACTTCTTTTTAATGTCGAGAAAATTAATTTAAAAAAGTTCATTTCGTTTTTATTGGTTAATTTCATAAGTAACCGGGTTTCTTGATAACTTTACCGGTTTTTGGTAATATTTCAGGTTACCACATAGGTAACCGGTTGGTAACCCGAAACTTTATTTTGGTTACTGTACAAATAAACGGTAAAACCACAATGAAAAACTAACAGGTAATTTCTCATTTCAGGTTACCACGCGGTTACCTACTGAGGTAACCTAAAGATTAGTTTACTAAAAACTGGTGAGGGTACCAAATAAACCCGGTTACTTATTTAATTCATCGATCTCATTAGTTTTCATTATTCAAATCTGTCTCGTTATATGAGCGATCAGTACGATTTGGCTGGCGCATGTTATATCCGCGACAGTCGATGCCCTAACTACTGGCCCGGTAGCGCAGTGGCAGTGTGTCTGCCTTTTGCCCTGGCGCCCGCAGGTTCGATCCCGCAAACATTCTGACAGTGGTCAGAATTACACAGAATAAACGAGGCAATTCATTGACGAATGCCAAAAAAACCAGAATATTAATTGACCGGCGTCAAAAAGCCCGTTTTCACTTCTGACAGTTGTCAGTAAGTTTTCTGACTAGAAACCGAAGATGTTGTCAGAATTGTGCGAAATTTGATGGAAACATGCTCCACGAAAAAATGACCAGATTGGCATAATATTGGCCAATTCTACAACTAACCGGGTTTTTAGGTAACCTAACCCTTTTTTGGTAACCTCTTTTTCAGGTTACCTTGGTAGATAACCTGGAAGTAACCTGAAACTAAAATCCGGTTACCGTTCAAACTAACGGTGAAAACCACATTTTGCGTTAGAAAAACAGGTAACCGGTTTTTCATTTTAGGTTACCAACCGGTTACCTACTGAGGTAACCTGAAAAATAGGTTACCAAAAAAGGGTTAGGTTACCTAAAAACCCGGTTAGATATAGAATTCACCCATAATATTTGAATTTTGAAAAACTATTTAAATGGACGCCTCTTATATGTATGGGAACAGAATTCAGATCACAATTGAGCTAATCGTATGAATTTAAAGGAGACCGGAACACAACTTGAGCAAAGGTTTTGTTTCGGCCTGCTGTTAACTGTATTGAGATCAGAGAGCTCAAATAACTCGTATATTAGTTTGATCATTCCACGTTACATTCAAATGAAAATGCCGCGCGACACGCAACGCGTCCAATCAAAAGTAGGATACAGCAGCTTTGAGAGAAGAAAAATTAACTTGCATAAAATTTCAACATAAAACTGGAAGAAACTTAGGGTGGAAACTACTCAATCTAATGTACACAAGTTAGTTGAAGAGCCGTTCTGAAAAGTTTTTTGTTGAAGGGACTAGATAAAACTTCTTCTCTCTGATCCTTGAGGGTGTCATGAATACTTCAGAGCGTGCAGAGATGAAAATTTTTGGAAGTCGGTAATTGAGCACCGCTATGTAAAATTGTGATGTAACGAATAGAATTTCACACTAAACTCTGATAGGGCCTCGACCACTGACCCTAAGACATCGTAAAGGTGGTGAGGCCAAAACTATGTATTTTATTTAAAATCTAGTCAAAATGAACTTCATGGATAGTATTTATTACTTTCAGTTTATTCAATCATTTATGTATTAACTTTATTCTAGTTAACTTCATTCCATTCAACTTGTTAATTTATTTGATGATCGAACTGTCTTAAAGCAACATGTGAAGCGACCCGTGAAGCAACAGAACAAAACAAACCTCAAGTGAGGAAATGCTTCCAAAATGCCAAGTTTACCTCAGTTGTGGGTTTCGCACAACCTTTATTAGCCAATCTCACAGAGTTTCGTTCGTCTCGACATTTCCCCGCCAAATTGAAATGATCAAAGTTTCACTTCCTTTTGTTGATGTTCGACGCTCGTCTAGAATTTATAAACAATAGATTCATATAATATTTATAAAGCAAATCTGTCTTATTAAATTCGTGTGGTCTATTCAGGAGTGTTATTGTATTAAAAGAAAAGTATTAAACAAGCTCACTTTGTCTATGATTGTCTGAAAGCACATGTTTTGAGCCTATGGTAGTTAATTATTGTAATGTTATGAATAAAGTACCGACGGATAGAACAGTTTTCGTTGACTGAGAGATATAGAATGGAATTTCGGTCATCCACTTCAGTACATTCTATCTCGTAAAATCCTGCGTTCGGCTTCCAGCAGTTCATCAAAATTCAAAAGCGAGTCAATTATCGACAATTTCAAGCACTTGAACTGTAGAATGTTTCAATTGCCATGAGCATTTATTTGTTCAATTCGTTGGTTAAAGGGATTTCATAACAACAAAGGTTTACATTTTAGGTGTTCACAGAGATTTTATGGTGACCTATTTTGTATAGAAACGTTAAACGCCTCTCTTGCTATGATTCGAGTAAGGGTAAGTAATTTGGTAAAAATACGTGGGGTTATATGAGAGATGAGTGTCAAAGCCTCTCATTGGATAACCTTTTCATATTTCAAATATATCTAGATCTTTTCACTGAGTAGTACGAGTATCAACTTATAAGCAACTTTATATATATATATACCAGTTCTTCTTTCTTTTTTCCAAAAACGGGGGTTCACATAGGCCTTGAAGGCCGATCGTACAAATTGATTCGTTCGTCATGCAATTTATGTCCGAAACGTAATCCTAATCGGTATAAAATACTGAAACAACTGAAGAATTCCTCTACTGAGAATATAAATTCAGAAAAGTATTCTTCTTTACCATCTCAATCATTGAAAGCCACTCGAATGGAAGTATTAGCTACTCAACAAAATACCCGAGTAAGTATAGTCTTTGAAACACTCGACTGTTATTCTCAAACGTGCATGTGCAAATAAGACTACCACAAACAATATAAAACAACTGGAAAAATTTGTAGATAAAATCGATCACTGTTATTTGAAGATGCATATATTTTGTTATTCTTCGTGTGTGCAGGTTCGTGACGTGAGCAAAGCTTTTACTACTCTTCTATTATCAATCTAGTTATCATGAGTATTTTCTGCTTTTTTTTCTCATGCTTTTTCTCGAAATCTTCCTACTTAAAATTAAAGTTAAAGTTACGCACTTTTATGTATTATCTCTATATGAACTTAAATGGTAACATATTGGTTATCTCAAATGCGCAAGATTTTCAAAAATAATATGTAGAAGTATCATACTTCCGAGCCGAACGAACTTCAGTAAAAAAAACAATTGCGCGAGAATAACGTCGACATAAATTATAAGTAGAATTATAATTGAAAGAGTTTTTCTCTGAAAAGCGGAAAGGAAATGAAATTGAAAAAATTGGTAGCCCACATTCAATTTTCGTAGTCACATGATTTTGACGGGCTCACTCAAGGGTTCGCTCTTCCAGAAGGAGTTTATATGCTGTATTTTGCCCGGTCCTGCTGAATTTATAGTGTGATCTATTATTATTATTATTATTATTATTATTATTATTATTATTATTATTATTATTATTATTATTATTATTATTATTATTATTATTATTATTATTATTATTATTATTATTATTATTATTATTATTATTATTATTATTATTATTATTATTATTATTATTATTATTATTATTATTATTATTATTATTATTATTATTATTATTATTATTATCATTATTATTATTATTATTATTATTATTATTATTATTATTATTATTATTATTATTATTATTATTATTATTATTATTATTATTATTATTATTATTATTATTATTATTATTATTATTATTATTATTATTATTATTATCATTATTATTATTATCTGGAACTCTTAAATTATGGTCGCTCGAAATTAGACAGCAGTTTCAATCTTATCTAATGATATTCAAAGTCAAACGAAAATAGAAACACCAAATGTGCATGGAATTACACAACTAAGTAGTATCTTTGAAACACTCGACTGTGCTTTCAAAACCTGTGATTGTTTGTAAAGACTACCAGCATGAACAATAGAGGACGCTTGGTATTCTCTGTGAACATTTGGATAATTTATTTGAACAAAATATAATTGTGTCACTAGGACTTTTGGAGGGTGGTATGATTAGGTTAATGGCTCAGTAAGAGATTTTGGGTTTCAAGACGGTTTTGGGCTTGTCTACATCTCTCACTGAGCCATTAACCTAATCATCTGTAAACATCATTCAATTTGCACCTCGTAACGGAGCCACGTGAATACATATATGACATATGTGAGCTCCAGGATACCGCTTAATTACAGTACAGTTCTAGTTGCCTAAGAACTAGTGGTCGTTGCTGTAAGAAATTTAGACGAAACAACGGAGGTTTGTTATACATTTTTTACTATTAGAAGAGTGGAATATCCATAACTACTAACTAGCTGTCAACTGACTTCTCCAACCACGGTGAACCTATAAAGGTTGTGTGAAACACACCACTGCACTTTCTCTGCAAAACGCACCTTTTCGAAGCGGGGAGGACTTCTGTCTTTCCATAGCTCCCGCTCCCCATTTCAGAAGACGGAAGGGTTATAACTTCGTCCCTTGTCCCTTTGTGGTTTCAAGGTTTTTCTTTCACTTTACTTCAACTTGACCTAAATTATAGCTCGAGAGTTGTGCGGCTTCAATAGTAAGGCTGTACCCCTATAACTCTGCCACTTAAAGGTGCTTAGTTATAGTTCATTTCGTTCCTACTAACACTTGGCGACGTGACATTGAATATTTCAGGCTACTTTTCTTCACTTTGGAGCTTTTCAAAACTGCAAATCTCTGTTAGCGGTGGTTCAGTTTCATGAGAACACGTTGATGAGAAATGTCTTCAGAATATTCATGATTGCTCCAAGCTGCGCAGCGCTATCGCGCTGCGCGCGATTAGAGTTATTGGCTACAGCGTCTAAGTTGCAAAAATGTTTCCTTCACCTTCGTCTGTTTTAATTGAGTTTTAAACTACGCACAAAACTTACGAGTATGATAATGATAAGTTTATTCAAAGTTCCGATTTGCAGATATTTAAAGTTAGCCTGCTTTTTCATAGTTCAAGGAGCTGGGGTTGAACAATGGGAGCCAATGCTCTTCACCGAATTTTGGCCGAAACTCAATTTATTGCTTATTTTGTAGCGATTCTGTTTTTTTTGGACCTAATTTGGGTTTTTTACTTTCCCTTTTCACGGAAAAACAAAAAAATTTGACTGAACTTCTTCAGATACTGTCGTTATTTCAAGTTGGTTACTTTATTCTAAATTGTTCATTTTCTAACCGCGTTTCTTCGATTTGTCTGTTGGGAGTGGTTTTACCGCACCAGAATGTCGCATAGCCTATTTAAAGAGGTACGATTCATAGATGAAATGGTTCATGCTCTTCAACATTTTCAAGACTATAAAATAGATTTACTCGCAAGTTGGATGTGGCACTCCGAATGGAGAAATGAAAGAAAATAGACGATGAAAAGGGTATTGTGACCCTGTTACGCGCTCATATTGATTGATGCTTTATACGAATGAACTCTGACTTCTGAATATTATCATTTTCCTGCATATCGAAACCGATGTTCCAATCTATAGCTTGGCAGATATTTTGTCCGCGATTTGCCCGGAAAATGCTCGAAAAAAAAACCAAAGTTACTGGAGAAGGTTTCTCTCGGAAGACAGGGGAAGCTTGGAACATCCGGTTACATTGATAATATTTGTCAAATGAAGAATAAGAAACAATAAAGATACGCAAAAGTTGAACACTAAAGTGTTTTAATACCATTTTAACGTTTAACGTGATTCGAGCAAATGAAATGTGAGCAAATGTGAATGTGAGCAATAACATGTGAAATTGTCCGCTATTTGCTTTATCCGCGATTTGGCCGAAAACTGCCCGGAAAAACCATTCATTTTGTTTATTTTTGTGAGTTTTTGTTGAACTTCGCATTGTCATAACAAACTTGAATAATATAGGGTCTTATTTAACATCTGCATGAAACTCAGAGATCATCTAACGCATGTCTATAAAGTGTCGGTTCGATTTTGGCTGTTTGGGCTACTTCTGCCATAGTTTGTGTTGTATTTTCCGAATTAAAGGTGTAGTTGAGGAATAGACGAATTTTGAGAATAGAACGACTAACATTTCGGTGATGTACTGTTATACATGACAGATGTTTGATGAACACTTTTTTGATAGGACAGTGATTTACTCTTGTCTTTATCACGAACCTTAACGAGATCATTTTCAAATGGTAAGGTAGTAGAAATGTGTTACTATATCTTGTTATAACTCCTTTCCACATGAGTATTTGAGATTCCTCTTTCAGGGACCTCCATACCCTGTTCACCCCCCCCCCCCCCCCCGTTCCTTGGGTATTTATAACACAAGTTTTATCTGAGTTGAGACAAGTGAGAGAACGCGGGATTGTTCCAACTGCACTCGAATTTCTGTCCACGGTAATCATTCAAATAGAGTTTTATCAGTACAACAAATTAAATTTAAGTATATTTAAATTAGGTGGATTTTAGAAATCCAGATTTTTTTCGGGCTGTAAACCAATTAGATTCATTGGCTACAAAGTCTAGATTGCAGTAATGTTCGCTCCACATTCGTTTCTGTTTGATTGAGTTATATTCTGTGTATGAATCCTACGAGTATGATAACGATAAATTCACCAAAGTTTAGATTTGCAGTAGTGATACACGATTATACTTAAAGTTAGCCCGCTTTTCCATAATTCAAGGAACGGCTAGAGCTGTGGTTGAACACTGGGAGACAATGCTTGTCTTCTTGATTATTTTGTTCGCGATCCTGACGAATTTTTGGACCTCATGTGAGTTTTTCTTACCTTTTTCTCGCAAAGACAGAAGAATGTAACTAAACCTCTTCAAATCGGGTTGTTGTCTGGAGTTGGTTACTTCACTCAAAATCGTTCCTCCTCTTTTCACGTTATTAGAGTTTTCTATTGGGAGTGGTTTTACTCCCAATATCACTACCCAATATCATAATTTCACTGCTTGTGTTATTTAGCTACAAGTTGAGAGTGACTCGAACCTTGAGATATGTCTTCGTCTTAGTCAAAGTTTGATTGTGTTTTTCCATAAACACCGAGAAGATAGATTTGTCACTAACTTCAACCATCAAAAGTCAATTTGTCGAAACAGATAGTTTTCGTATCGATCGACAAGTTTGCTGCACCAATAAAACACCTATCACCTATGCCCATTGACAGCATAAAGTGTTTTATGAAATAGTTTCCGGACATTTAGTACGTCTGTGAAGAACGATTTTCTGATGTTCTGAAAATGTTCAGAACCAATAAAATTGAACACGAAAAAAAGCTACGTTTTTGTTTTTGTGTGATTTTATTCAACCTTTTATTTCAATTGATGATCGAACGGTTCTAAAGCAACATTAAAAGCAACCCGTGAAGCATCAGAACAAAATAAACCTCAAGTGAGGAAATGCTTTAAAATGCTCATTTAACTCAGTTGTGTGTTTCGCACAACCTTCAATAGCCGATCTCACAGAGCGGCTCGATTGTATGGTCACAAGCCCCAAAAAACTAAAATAGTTGAAATTTTGCTTCTTCTGTTGATGTTTTACGCTCAAATGTGAAGAAATCATCAAACAGTAGTTTTATATACTATTTTCAAGCAAACCTATCGTATTTGAAAGTCCCTCTCTTGAATTAATGGTTTGTGTCATTAATTTCATTCAAAAATGGTATTAAAAGAAACGTAATAAAGTAATAAACAAGTTTACTTTGTCTGTAATCCGCAGTCAATTATTAAATCTACCCATTCTGTTTTGCCGTTTCTGCCTGAAAACCTGTCTGGGAGCAATGGTTTTATAATCGAGTCAATTATCGACAATCTGCAACAAATTTTCAAATAAAAGGGTTCGATATCCTTTTCTCTCTGAAATTCCCAATTCAAAGATCTCTTTTTAAAATTACATCAACTGTTTGCTCACTATCAGGGACGCAGAGGATGATTTGGAGTGAATGAATATTGATCGCGCGCACTTCTCTGCCTCTCGTGCCTATTCACCAAGCGCCGTTAGCCAAATTTGGCATTCAATGCAGCCCCCCTTTAAGCACTCTAATTATCGACGATTTCAAGCACTTGAACTGTGGAATGTTTTCATTGGCATGAGCAATTGTTCTGTTCAATTTGTTGGTTGAATAATGTACTCAATGATGCAAAAATTTGAAGTTGAAACTGATTTACGATTTTTAGGGTTGGCGAAGATGGATCGTTCGCGAGTGAAAAGTGCGTTTTTTTGTTGAGTTCGAGTACTAAACTTTTGAAAAATCTGATAATTCCAATGATATCCCAACTTACAAAGTTTTGTTTGTTATCATTTTCTGGAAATTTATGTTTTATGATAAACGTTCCAGAAATGCACAACTATGCGTTTGACAAGTTATGGGATACTAACATTTGACTATCCGATACAATATTGTGGAAACAGTGAACTGTGAACCATTCAAAATCATAAGACATTATTATTCTCCATCTGGCCACATTCATTAATAATAGATGAATAACAGTAACGTAGTAGTACTTTGCAGGAATATTACAGTTAGGAAATTATGTGCTTAGTGGAGGGTGGTACTGAGAATAGTTTCGACTTTATTTGGAACTATGAAATTAAGTTGGGTCGGGTATTCTATTTGAATTCTTGTATGAGGGACTGATTTACAATTTCTACCGGGTTCTTGAGAAAATCGAGAGTAGCGCAAAAGAACGACTTATACTAGGTCTGTGAAACATACGACAGCAGTTATTCCAACTAATGTGAACGCACAAAATTGAAACCTTGAAAAAAGAAAAAAATGACACGTTTACAATTTTTGTATTTTTGAAATGGCTAGGGTCTTATATCCCCCCCCCTTCCCCCAACCGCAAAGAACTCTAAAGTACCCGTTCAAATTCGGATAAGAGTTATTGTTCAATACGTAATAAGTCTTGCGCCTCTTCTCTATGAATCTTTTCTATGAATTCTTACAACTATAATGTGAACGCACGACCAAAACTAGAAGGGATCAGAATAATCGCTCAAACGGAGAACCCCACAACAAAAGTGATAAGAACACAGTATTTCCCCTTTGTCTAATTTATTCAATTTTGTCAGCTATTCTTGGATAAGATTCAAGTAAATGTACACAAGTTTAATTTTCCAAAAGGGCAAGGGGAGGTAATGAATCCCACGTGAAACCATTTTCTGACACACAGATACCAATTCCAGTAGTCAGACTTCACCGTCGCTGATTCTGGATACAGCTGAACGAACCGCATTTCTGACTTCGAATAACTTCAGGTTGGATACCAAATGCACTCCGCCATTCTTAGAGAAAAGCACACAATAGAGAAATGAATATTCAGACACATCCAAGCGACTTTTGTAGCGTCCACGACGAGAGAGCGTGCAGGTCAGAGACGCAGACCGACTGCGGTATTGTTGATCTTCTTGCTCTCTCGCCTTTTAGCTGTTATGGTAAAATCAAAGTGTAGGTTAAAATGTAGTGACCAAAATTTGTGATTCAGAATAACACAAATTCAACGCTTCAATTCGATTGGGACAATTGCGGACATGTATTCTAGTATTTTACTAATAAGAAAAACGTTGTTATCGAATAAGAAAAGTTGACTGGAACAACAAACTTTGAAAGTTGGTTCCAAATGTATTTGGGATCTATTTGCGGAAGGTGGTTTTTGTTTGTTTGTTGTGTTCATGTGCTATTGTTGTTATTTGATGTGTAAGCAAACATTGTAAAGAATGAGTGGTTAGTTAATATTTTTCATAGGAATTAGCATAAACCTGCACATTCAAACGATCGATTTGCGTAGGTTTGGGGACTCGTAAAATCATACAAACAAAAAATATGTGATCCCAGCTTCCGGAGCCTAACACGGCTTCGTGTCTCACATAACTTATATAAGTCGACAACCAGAGAGTGTGATGTTCGATTCTTCAACTCTTCAACGATGAAATGGAAACTAGTGGTTCGCCCTGGGAAAACATATTTAAGTTGTTCATGGTTTTCTGAACTGAAGTAAGTGCTTGTAGTTTGTAGCATTATGGTCATTGTTTACAGTTTCTGCTCTTATGACCTAAAACAGATGTTTGTAGATGGTTGATATATTTTCTTATAAACGGTTGATATCTTTCAGTATTTCAAATACTGAAGTCAACTGAAATTGTATTTTACTGTGTAGCTCATACAGGGATAGCACTAATTATGTACCGAATGACGCAAGGAAGTATTGGCTTTGGAACATTCGACTGATTCAATGTGATCCACAAACATCTAACTGTTTGTACCAAAATGAGCAAAATTTACGTTGGTTGATTACAATAGAACACATATATTGCAAAACAGTACTATTTTTCATTTCGTGTGCTTATTATCTAATTTGCATACTTTTTGTCTAGAAACGTTTACCCCCTCTTTTGCTATGAGTAGAGTTAAAGTATGTTCGAGATGAATGGATTCTGACATTCACACTGAAGAGAGTGTGTAGATCAGAGAGACGCAGATTTTATTCGGCTGCGACTCTATTCGTGTATTTCGTCATTATTGCCTTTTTCGAAGTTTATGTGGTTAGAGTTAGTTATAAGTAGGTCATATAAGTATCCATTGAACAATAAATTATCTATTATTTCACAGTAAATTTCGTTTATGTGTTTATCGATTTAGTTCATTAAGGGAACGGCTCGAGCTGTGACTAACTGCATTCTCGACTACTGGCGGCGTAGCAATCCCTTGAAACTCTCATGAGATATCTCATGAGCTATTCGTATGAGCTTATCATGAGATTCTATTGATTGCTACGCTACAACAACGAGAAACTCATTTGAACCTCTCATGAAATTGGAAGAATTGCTGCGGCGCCAGGTTTAACGAGTAACGAACTCGCGTCCCCGAATGGTCAGACATTTAGAATGGAGATAGATATATGAATGAATAACTGGATAAATTGAGAAATAAATGACTGTTTCCATTACGTCAAACCTTCACTTTTCATTATAATTTTTTTATTGTACTTGTGTGTAGATTATTGACAAACGATTCCAGTATTTGAGATGTGAGATTATTGCATTCGTTCATGTTTATAAAACAAGACAATCTACTTGGGTTACATGTTGTTAACATTGAAGGTGGTGAAGAGACATCTCTACTTCTTGTATCCGTCGCGGATTCCTGAAATGACGAGGTAATAGTGAAGAAGTATTTTTCGGAAAAGCATTTGTAACTGACCTTACTATGTTTATTATCCAGAACCCCACTAAAATGTCGATCGTTGTATTATATATATATATATATATATATATATATATTATATATATATATATATATATATATATATATATATATATATATATATATATATATATATATATATATATATATATATATATATATATATATATATCACATGCTTACATGTAAAGAAAAAGATCAATCAATCAATAATCTATTGAAATATTTGGCAAGTTCTTCACCAATTGGCGGTACTCGTTGACCACTTCAGGTAGCCCTTCAATAAGGTTTCTGGTTAGTTTGTCAACCATTTGTTAACCGAAGACATTGTAAAAAGAGTTCCAAAAGGGTTAGTTGAAAAATAGTCAAATGTAACCAGGTGAACGGCTGGTGCGATAGAAGAGAATCTGCGGTCCTGTCTAGAAATCTTTGGGGGACACGGTTTTGAAACCTGAACCGTGATCAAACATGTCAGAACAGCTCAATTTTTCTCGTGTGTTTGTTTTGAAATTCTGAAATTTATAACAAGTCGCCAAAATATCCAAGTGAAAAGCTCCCGCCGGACCTTTAAAGTAATACGAATGGTACCAGGCCAGTTAGAGTAACCAGTGATATGATTGATTGACTATCAGAGTTTGGTTAGGTTTCAAGTTGGCTCGAGTAAGCAAGCGTTCACTTTCCTACCGAACCAACTGGTTAAAGAAAGACAAATAGGTGGTCCATTCCCAACGCTTGGGTATTTTAAACTGTAACACATTTTTCAATTGCGGTGTGAAGTTGACACGAGATTGGTCCACATAATCGTCCTGCTTTGAAGGAGCAAGTGGTTCTCACCTGTGTCAACCAGGTACCAGGTGGGTGGATGGAGGTCTTTTGGATGGCCGTCCAGGTGAACTGAGGTTACTGAAGTCGAAGTCGTCACCCATTTTTGGTACTCCCCCTGCAAGTTGGATTTCGAAATAAGTGAAAAACCGGGTAACCAAATGGTTGTGCGCAGCCGGACACTCAACACGCCAGAGTACGTATGTCAGACGATCCCGGCACCTTAATCCCAGCCTGCGTCTCCTCAAACATGCGCTATTTCTCTACTCTTACATTCCGCCGGATGTAAGAGACGAGAAATAGTGAGGCAGAGCAAGAGACGCAGGGTGGGATGCCGGAATATTCTGGCATACGTACTCAGAGACGGGAGCGGTATTTTCAAAAGTTGTGTTCCGTGAAATAAGATTTAGGGGCGATCTAACTGAATTTGTCTCCAAAAAACAAAGAAAAAAGGATTTTCGAAAAAATTGATCTATAATTCTACTTGTATTTATGGATAAACCGACCCTCAGCTTTCAATCTCCTCTCTCACGTCTAGGAAATAGTAAGCGAAAAGGAAATTCGGATTCGGATTAACCGGATTCGAGCAAAGATTCTCACACTCAAATGTTTTACGTAACCAACCGGTCTCGGTTGAACACAGTTGTGGGACACATAGAAGTAGAGTTCGATGTATTGATCGGCAATGCCGTCATCTGTTGCAGATCCGTGGATTGTGAGGTTCGTCTGTCTTCCGAACCCGTGCCCCGTAAATTTCAACTGTTGTCCAATTGCATCGTGTCCACTCAATGAATCGTGCTGAAATATGAACAATTCGACTTCATTTTCACTTTTAGGATTCATTTCACTATATAGGGGTGTTTTTGGGTGATATTGATTGGTTTTAATTCGAGTTCAACTCAGTTGTGATCAATGCCATAACTTCACTTGTCTCAGCTGAGTACGTCTGCTAGAAGATCCCGGCACCTTCATCCCATCCTGCGTCTCCTCAAACATACGCTATTTCTCTGCTCTTACATTCCGCGGGGATGTAAGAGACGAGACATAGTGAGGCAGAGCGAGAGACGCAGGGTGGGATGCCGGAATCTTCTAGCATACGTACTCCTTATATAAATATTCATAGACTCACATCCCACATTTGTACATGGATTTCGTACGATTGAGGGTTCGAACACACTATTTGCAGGTGAGCGGTGATCGAGGTTGGACACGCTCGTTCTATATCGATAGATGATATTCCATCCAACAAATAGCAGACCTGAATGTCAGAAACATTCGTATTTATACTATTCAAAACTAGAAGTGAAGAAATGACTATAGCTTTCTCGTACTTTCACTTCTATTCACGCCGTAATCTGCGAACTATGTTCGAAAATCAACGGAGTCAGGCTATTATCGGTTCTGTTTTGACGTAACTTTGTATAAGACTGTAATTGGAGAAACAATCTCACCAGTAAAACTTCACGGAGCATTCCCAGTGAAAGTATCAACAGTTGACGTACACTCTGCTCAAATTACCGAATGTTGAATGAAGACGTTTAATGGCTTGTTTATGTCAGAGAGAAACACTTGAAACTGTTCAAATCCTAAAAAAAAAGGAAATTTGAGATTAGCTGGAAAAGAGAAGGTTAGAAAAGAGAAAAAGATTGAGATCGCTTTCCGCATGCTTTTATGCTAGTGAAATGCCACGTTGTCAGCATTCCGTTCCGTTCTAAAGCTTGGTCTGAATACTTGATAGCTTCAACGCATTTTGTGGAGCTGTAGCTCAGGAAATTAATTGAACAGCGCCGTCACGAAACTGTCAAAAATGACTGATTCAAGCTATCATCTCAAACTGGGCGCTTCAACTTTTTTATTATCTGAATAAACAACAAACGTTCGTTTATTTATAAATGCTGTAGTAGAAATAAGAGTAACAAACTAACTATCATCTTTCAAAGGCCAATTCTACCACTGACCTGTAGAGAAAAAAGTATTTTTCAGTTTCTCTAGAAAATAGGAAACTTAAAACCAAATGTGATATACAAGAGGAGAAAATAAAACATCGGCATCAGGAAACGAAAACATTCAAATGCGGAAATAAGAGTCGGAAATCGTGGAACATCATTTGGTGATTACCAGTAAAGGAAAAAGAAAACAATATAACAGCACAGAATACAGATAAAACAACTCACAAGTACGAATGAAATAATTTGGGCCAATCTCACAGGATGAACAGAAAAACAGTAGTAGTCTCATTTAAATGTTTTCACCTAAAGTGCTTTTTTTGCGGCTGATAACGACATCGGTATTTTGGATTTCTCGCTCAATTTCGAGTATTTGGATCCAGCTCGTACTGTGAAAAACTTGGCACGTTGGCTAGTTTTGGGGTGTGGATACTGAATTTCGCGCTAGAACCCCTAGTACGTGAAGGTTTGAACGTGAAAAGTCTGTTGCACTTGATCCACACTGTCCAGTTATGATTTTATGGATTTCGTATTTCGTCTAGATTGTAAAGTGACCAATTTGAGTTTCCTATTTCTAAATGCGGAACTAGGGATTTTACAATACATATAGCTGCACTCCCTATACAGGACAGTGGTCGAGTGGCTGTCCTTGATAGAATCGCTTTGTCCCCTTCGTGTAGAGAATTAAAGTAAAAAAAAAAGTAGAAGAGAGCGATGATTTATGTTACTGCTAGTGAAACAAACATTCACGTATAACCTGGAAACACGTAAGATCTTTAAACATACCCAATTAGTTTGACATGGTTTCTACCATTTCTTCTGAAGTTCAGCTCTCATTCCTACTTGAATACACACAGTGTACAATTGGGTTTCGATAAAAGTTCAATAATTACAATACAATGCAACACAAAATGTTTTTTTCCCACTACATAACTGATTGTCGCGTAATTGTGTTCTTGTTATCAATGTGAACGTTTTAGGGAAAGAGCCTTATAAAGACAATGCCTTTTCCAATATGATTTTTAGGTTTGTTGAATTATCCCGCCTCTTTTTACGGTTTTCGACGAGAGAGTGCGCAGGTCAGAGAGAATCAGACTGCCATGGACTGTAGGTAATCTCATGGTACTTTGTGCTCTCTCGCTTTTGCAGTTCGCGAGTCACTGGATATTTGAGCAAAAAGTGTTTGTGAGCTCTGCTCCGGTTCTCATTAAACATTTCTGTTTTTTTTCTGTTTGTGAAAGTACATTTTGTTTTCTGCTTTTTTGAGTTTGCTTCATTATACAAAACTACGTCTTCTCAATGTAAGAGACGTTTCGATAAATCTCGGTTTTTTATTCACTCTTCTGTTTTTAGTCACAACATGTTCCGTTTGCTGTTGCAGTTGATTGTTGCACAAAACGCTATTAGAGTTGTTAACCGATTATGAAAAACCGATTATTTCGACTTTCTACTTTCGAGCCATTTTAAAGTTTCGATTTGATTCGATTTCGATTATGCGTATGTTCGGACAAAACCGATTATTTGGATTTTCGACTTTCGCATTTTTCCAGATTCTCGATTTCCGATTTTTGATCGAGGATCGAAAAGTCGAAAATCAAAATTTCGATTCTGCCCGGGATTTTTTTCAACAAAACAAGCTCATCAAAGTCGGAGAAGTGCTCATCAACAAATTATTAAGTTTACCAACTTATGAGAAAAACGAATACTGCATAAAATGTTTCAGAAATTTCCGGAAAATAGTAGATAACTTATCCACTACCACATGACAGTTTGACAGAACAGTACACTTTCCTCGCCCTGCGGAAGAAAAACTGTTTCGTGTTTAAGACGTATGCAAAAATAGCTGCACAACGTGTTCACAAACAATTTCTCATGGTTTTCTTATAGGATCCTTCATTCTTCTTTGAAATAATGAAAAGCTCACTCCAGGCTGGTTATATTATGTAAAGCACACTCTACTTATAATCAAAACTACCGTATGATGCTTCCTAATCGAAATTTGACCATTTTTGGAAACTAGAATCGAAACTCGAAAATAATCGAAATTTCGATTCTGAAAAATTTCGACTTTTTCGATTTTCGATTTTCAACACATTTGGTCTTATCTCTGTTTTTCGAATTTCGACTTTTTCGATTTTGGCGAAATTTCGATTATCTCGATTTGTCATGTTGGGTTAGGTCGAGATGTATGAGCGTAGGCTGAGTAATGCGCAAAGGCAAATTGAGATCGAAAATCGAAATTCGACTTTTTTCGTTTATAATCGGTTTTCGATTTCGATCTTAACAACCCTACAGACCACTTTCTCATTAACCACTAACTTGAACCGTCCCGAAACTGGAGAGCGTTGTTGGTCAAACTATTTGATTTTTGGTATGGAGAATGGAGAATTACTGTATTCTGTGACCGTCTATCACATCGATTTGCCTTTGCGCATTACTCAGCCTACGCTCATACATCCCGACCTAACCTAACATTACCATCCCGATGATCTCTTTTTTTAAAGGAGCTACTATAGTCTGTAGTGAGTGCCTAATTTCAAATTTCGGTTTCTCGCCGGAATCGAATTGCTTATTTAACTGCAAACAAAAGTGCTGCGAAACTTTTGTTTTCGCAGTGTTAACCACTGCGCTACTAGAGCAAATGACGGACAATCTTCGGCATCGAAGACATGTGTTCGTACACAGCGGAAAGTGAGATATACAGTACCCTCCCGCATTTCTGTTGGCGAGGACTATATCATTCCAACTGTCTGGTACAATCATTGTTGTCGAGCATTGCGAAATTGCATGTAATATTATCATGTCCGCGTAACATGGCAAACGTACCCTTTTATTTTCAACCTTTCTCTCCATCAACCCTTCTGGAGGGCCACATATTTTGTTGATAGTCACGTGTTCAATCGCGAAAAAGTTCTAATCTATTTCATTCTATAGTAATTTCCTATCTCGAACTTCAAATTTGCTATGCAAAAGTAATTCACAAGAATCAAATCAATTTTTCGTAAGCTGTCACTGGAGGCCGAATCGGATTTCGTCGATGGTTGGCATGCAAATTTCCATTGTTTTCCGAAATCAGACTTTGTCAAATGTAAATTGCCGCCGAAAAATACGTGGTTGACGTCGGTTTCTTTTGTTTCGGTTCATGTAAAAGGGCTGCCGGACAGAGTGAAATCACAATCTACGGCTGAATATCTCTCGCGCTCTCTCTCTTTCTCTCTCTCTCTTCTTCTCTCTCTCTCTCTCTATTTCTCTCTTTCTCTCTTTCTCTCTCTCGATCTCTCTTTCTTTCTCTTCTTCTCTCTCTACTCATCAGCTGCACTGCACTTTAAAAAACTCATCAGCTGCACTGCACTTTAAAAAATCTCAGTAATCGTAAAATAAACAATTTGTTTCTTTTTCTACGTAATAAACAACTCGTCGACGAACTCGATAATGAAACTCATCTAAAGATTGTCGGATTTTTAGCAAAGTTCTATTGGTTTAATAATGACAAGATGCGTCAAAAGAACGTTCACACTGCTCACAACTTTAATTTAACGTATTGGGGTAGTTACATGGAATCAGCCAATATACCGAAAGTGATATATGAAACTATTAAATCGTACATCCCTAATTATCAACGTAATATATTGAACATTCGAGTCACATTCAAGTACACCGATCCTATTAGTACTCGCATTTTGAACTATTCCAAGTTTCTAAGAAATCTATCTAGTCAAGAAATAAATAATATTCTGAACACACCCTGTGTTTGTGAGTCAATTAAAGATTGGGTTGACCCTCACCATGGTCATATTTGCACTGGAGACGCTACATTATTCTCTCACTTGTCTATACATAAAATATTGAAAAAAGGTGCAAATTTCCGACTCAAACATATGAATCCTAATGTTGAGGCACTGTCCCAGGAAATAGCCAAATCATGTACGAAGTTAACCAACGAGTTATGTAAAAAGATTGATATTTCTGAGCCAGTACTAGAAGAAATGAAAACAATCTTGAGAAATAACATGACCAATGCCATTAAAAGAAGATTGAATAATAAAAATGCAGCTTTCAATCAGTTAAAAGATAATTATCATAATAACCTTGCACATGATCAGTTTGATCAAATACTTACTAAAGACCTATCCGAAATTCACAAAGATTTTATAGTAACTTTAACTGATAAAGCTACTTCAAACTATTCATTCACTTGTAAAAAACTCTATATTATGTTCATGAATGAAGAAACTGGGTATTTTGCAAATACCACTACGTTAGACAACCCATATCAAAAGTATACCCTGATGAACGAAGAAACTCTGTTAAATAAACACTGTCAGCTATCTTCCAAGTGGAATGGAGAACTAGATGAGCAACTATCTATGACTATTCCCAGAATTTACGGTGCGCCTAAACTACATAAATCACCAATAAAATTGAGATTTATTACAGGAGCTAAGACTAGCAGTATCAGAAATCTGTCTATTAACGTACAACGCTTGCTCAAACACATCAAACTACATTTTCAACGATATTGCAGAGTTATTGAAGGACGTACAAATATTAAAGCATTTTGGTCAATTGATGGAAGTTTACAGCTTATTAAAGAGTTAAGGCGTTGCAAAGTTAATAATCCTAATGTTTATTCAGCTGATTTCAGTAGCTTATTTACTAATTTGCCGCACACCGTAGTTAAAAAATCAGTGTTCAGTATAATAGACCTATGTTTCAAAAATGCGGGAAAACTTATTGATTATATTAGCATTGAGGGCCAACACACGTTCTACTCTAAAGAACAATCAAACAAACCAAACGTCAACAGTTATGGCCAAGAAGAAATCAGGGCTATGATAAGTTATTTTATAACAGAAATAACCCAGATACTACACAACTTGTATCTCAGTTCGGTAATGAAATATATCACAGTTCACTATCACTCGATAAAACAAATGATACTGATACTAGTGCTCACTATTTGGACTTAAATATACATATCGATAGTAATTTGGGAATTTCTACTGCACTTTATAATAAAACTGATGATTACAGGTTCAAGATCATGAGATATCCTCATTTCGACTCTAACATTCCACTAAGATTAGGACTAAGTACACTACATGGAGAAATTATTAGATTCAGTCGCAGCTGCTCACTACTAGACGATTTCATAGTTAGAGTGAAAACCATAATTCAAGAATTTGTTGATAACTCCTATCCCAAAGCCATCATCCTCAACAAAGTTAAAAACATAGTTAAAAATAATGAGTTAATCAAATTCAAATATGATCCTAATCTTTTAAGATTAGCTTTCAGAGTTATTTGATCTTTGAACGATCGTTTTATCTAATGTGTTTGTTTCCCACCAATACCACCGTTTCTTAGAACACACCAGACATTGTTACCTCAGTCTTGCTCATGGGAAGCTACTATTGATAAGGTCGATGAAAAAACAACAACAAACCGCGCAAATGTGGATATAAATAGAAAGGACAAACATTAGTTTTTCATTCGACCGTAGTTTTTGCTTTACATTTATAGAATCTGATAGCTTTTAAAATAGGACATAACAACTGTAAGATTTAATTAAAATAGATTAGCTACTCTTAGTTGAATTTTAACATCGTTTCTTTTTGATAATTTGTAGAAATAAATAATTCAATATATATTCCAAATTTATGGCTAGCGGGCTCTCCTGATGAGGCTCAACCGCTAGCCAGTGTAGTTTCGTAGAGAGTCGGAGCCGAAACGAACTGCACTTGTTTTTAAATATAACTAACTTCATCAAATGACAGTATTTAAGATTCTCACCTATTTTAAGTTAAGCGTTCATTATATAAATAGTTAATTAACATAAACCCCAACTTTTTAAATGTTTTCATTAATCTCCCTTTCTCTCTCTCTCTTCTTCTCTCTCTCTCTCTCTTTCTCTCTCTATCCCTCTTCTTACCTCTTCTTCTCTCTTTCTCCTCCTTCTCATACTCTTCTTCTTCTATCTCTCTGTCTATCCTACTCCTTCTGCCTGCCCTCTCTGTTTCCATCCCGTTCTCTATATCTTCCTCTCTCATTATCCCAATCACTGTCTTCTCTTTTCTTTCTTTTTCTCTCTCTCCATTTGTCTAATTTTCTCTTGCTCTCTTTCTTTTTCGCCACTCCTAATATCTTTTTACCCTTCCTTTCTCTCTACCCACCTGTTCCTCACTTTCTCTCTTTCTCCCCCCCCCCCCTCTATCTCCTTCTTCCGTATTTCTGAGATGAATCCCCCCTCATCAATCAATACCTTTCCCAGATGTTCCGTCCTCTCTTCTTCCTGGCTATAGTGCTATGTACAATCGCCTGTCCTACGCATCGAAGTGAGTTAACTCTATCTTTTACTCAAATTCAAAGATTCCGTTACTTTAACTCTCAACCACGATACATATAGTTTTCGCGGTCTTCAACCACAAAAAGCCAAAAACCTACTTCAAGAACAGTCAAAAATTAACGAAACTCGATGACTCGAAAACTCAAAATTTCGAACTTGGCTAACAGGCTGATTCTCTCGAAACCGACTTGCCGAACCGCACGGTTTTCCAGTACACGGTTAGAACCAACCCGCAAAGCAAACTACTCTAACTGAACGAGAACCTAATATTCTCAAAACTGGTGACTGGTTCGCGGTTCGCCAATGACGTTAACACAATAAACCGAATCGCAAACCGTTTGTATTCCAAAAAACACTTCAAAATTTATACGGTTCGAACGATTCACTGAAAAACCGGCAGTTAGGGATGTCGGTTCCGAGCAATTTCTCCGGTTAACCATCGACCGGTTCGCGGTTCGCTTTGCGAAGGACCCTGTTCACGAGTGGAAATTCGCCCGGATAACAGTCCTGGAACACGATCGGATACTCTTTATTAGATTTCGAATTATTGTTCAATTTTGATCATAAGGAAAAAACTGAACTGTTGTTCAGGTAGGCACCGACAATAGCTAGAAATTCCAGTATTTTTCTCCGAATTGTTCAAAACCTCTGGTTCAGTATTGCCGGAAATATCTATATGAATCTGTTACCATTTAAAGTGAAAGATTACTTTCAATCGCGCGCAGCGCGAAGCGCTGTGCGAGATTTGTCTTTGGTCCGGCTAATGCGCGCCTCCGTTTTTTTAGTTTTCCCATAAAAAGGCTGAAATTTGCAAAACAGAACTTTTACAAATTGGGGAAGTTTCTACAGCATATTTGCAAAGTGTGCCCCAAATTTTATCGAAATCGGTTGAGTTTGACAAGGGAAAATTCCCAGTTTAAGGGTTTCTACTGAATCGATTTCGTTGAAAATTGTGGAAGACATGGGATACCTACTCAAACCCTCGCGGACCAAAAAAAAATTAGGAAAAAATTGTTTTTGTCAAAGTTATAGACGTTTTCGGAGTGTGTAATCGTGATAAGGGAAAATTCCCAGTTTAAGGGTTTCTACTGAATCGATTTTGTTGAAAATTGTGGAAGACATGTGATACCTACTCAAACCCTGGCGGACCAAAAAAAATTTGCAAAAAAAATTGTTTTAATCAAAGTTATAGGCATTTTTCGAAAAGTGTCTGCGTCTCTTCATTCAGCACGCTCTCTCACTCTCTCTGTCCGGTCGATAACTCAAACTGTACTGTAACGTAGAGAAACAATTACCGATTTGCTTGAAAATTGAAACATGATGCCAACGTGCAATTTGTTTGAATATGAAGTATTGTATTTCTGACGTCCTTCAGGATTCTGGAGACCAGATGACGTCATTTTTGAAAAGTGCAAAGTTGACGTCACATATATTTTCAAATGATGGTAATATCTTAGAAAGGGTCAACTAACGGTGAAACTCAATCTAAGAGTGACGTATTCTGGGATTCTGACGACCAGATGACGTCATTTTTGAAAAGTGCAAAGTTGACGTCAGATATATTTTCAAATGGTGAAAATATCTTAAAAATGGTATGTTAACGATGAAACTTTGTCTAAATATGACGTATTCTGAAATTCAGAAGGCCAGATGACGTCAACTTTAAAAAAAAATTGACGTCACATATATTTTCAAGTGCTGAAAATATCTTAAAAATGTTATATTAACGTTGAAACTTTTTCTAAATATGACGTATTCTGGGATTCGGAAGGGCAGACGAAGTAAGTTTTTAGAACTGCAATGTTGACGTCATACTTTTTCGAATGATGTTAATTCTTGACAAGTGGTTCATTGAGAAAACAATTTTATCTGCACCGTACAGATCAAACTACATACCTACGGCATGTAAACAAAAAGAGAAAAATTCATGAAAAAGTGGGGGCCCAACGACTGTGAGATTTGTCTTCTGCTGTGCGCCCCTTAGACAACTACTCTCAAATGGAGCAGCTACTGCTACAAAAACCGAAAAATACTCATGTATAACTGTTAATTACAAACATACAAAAGTCGTAAAATATTTTTTCAAACCTGTAAACTAGAATCTGTAAATAACCGAAAAATACTAATATACTCAAGTATAACTGTTCATTACAAACATACAAAAGTCGTAAAATATTTTCTCAAACCTGTAAACTAGAATCTACAAATCACAGATGTTAACTCAACGTAGTCAATTATAGACTATTATAGAGTTCCTGGTTTTGTGCACAATGGTTGGTGTTTTTGATCATTACTTCAATTCTAGGTGCTATAACGTTCGGCATATTATTCAACAGTTGTTCTCTCTTTCGCAGCTGTGATTTGTAGATTCTAGTTTACAGGTTTGAGAAAATATTTTACGACTTTTGTATGTTTGTAATGAACAGTTATACTTGAGTATATTAGTATTTTTCGGTTATTTACAGATTCTAGTTTACAGGTTTGAAAAAATATTTTACGACTTTTGTATGTTTGTAATTAACAGTTATACATGAGTATTTTTCGGTTTTTGTAGCAGTAGCTGCTCCATTTGAGAGTAGTTGTCTAAGGGGCGCACAGCAGAAGACAAATCTCACAGTCGTTGGGCCCCCACTTTTTCATGAATGATGACTCGTTCCTCACGGAATTCTGTCCGCATAGTATTCAAAAAATAATGAAACAGTTCAGTCAAAACTAGAAACATTTACTAGAATTGTTTGACCATACGAATAAATAGACAAAACTGTAAAACTTTCAATTCAACTAAATACAATTACTCTGCAGAGCCTTCTGACGACGGATGGACACGTTTCAAAACATTTGACTACAAGGTATGTCATCTTGTCTACAAAGTAGTTGAACTGTAATACTTCAAATTATCGGAATAATCAGAAATGAATGGTATAGTAACTCTGACAGAAAATTTTCTCCTCAATTGTTTAGTTATCCTCATTATGATGTTTTTAGAATATAAATTCAATCACGTTTGAGTTTGAAAGTTGAATATAACAGCGTGCAGAATGTATCCAAAATTCTGGAAACGAATAGAAATGTTTCAGTGTGAATTATTAACAATATGATACAGAGAGTTCTCTGTCGTTACCTTTAGTGAAGGTGGGAGAAAGGAAAAAAATACGAAAGAACTGAACAAGATAAACCGATGTATACAAATTCCAATTAAATCTAACAAAACGAATCTGCATACGGTTTATGTGTTTAAGCCTGTTTTGGTGCGCGTTCGGTCAAGTTTAGATACCCCGGGGTACCTAAACTAGTATTCCATTCTGTCCCCCTTCAAGCAGAAAAGACCCCCGTTCAAGAAAGAAGTGTAATTCAATAAGGTTTATGACGCTACTTTCTTGCGATACTGCATGGAGAGAAACTCTGCGAAAACTTTTATTTCAGATTTTTACGAGTGTAAGAAACTTTACTTTGTCGGAGGCCGCCTGTGTCAGCGAAGGCGCGCATCTTGCTTCCATTCACAGTGCGGAAGAACAGGCGTTCATAGAAGGTCAGAACAGTGATCATTATCAAGAAATCGAACCTACCAGTTCGAATCCCGAACCCGATTACGAGAAACAATGTGATTTTATGATTAAGTTAATGTGCTCAGTAACAGATGTACTCAAAATCGTTTCGACTCTGATTCAAGACGGTTTTGGATTTTCTCAGAGGATGAGGTCATCATCAGTTGAAGCCCTCTGAGAAAATGAAAACAAGACGAAAAGACTCACTGACAGTCTTCTACCGGAGAATTAAGAGAAATGAACATTGCTCTAGCTTCACTGTACATTTCAAACTCGAAAGCTGGTATACGTGTTGTCACCTTATCATGTTAAATGGTGGAAGGCAGTGGGACAATTTGGCCAAACCAGTTCGGAAGTACAGTACAGTATTTCCGGTTAAAAAAATGACCCCCACTTGTGTCAGTATTCATTTGTAAATTCTCGAAAAAGCTAAGAATGAAGCATCAGTAAAATATTATACTAATACAAATAGAATATAATAAATTAATTCGCGATTCAACGCGTGACTTTCCACATTGTTGGGGATGTGGCACTCCGATTGGAGAAATAAAAGAAGATAAATTTAGAAGTTGAAAAGGGCATCTTGACCCTGTTACGCGATCATAATGATTGATGCCTTATGAGATTGAACGGTGATTGTACCTGTTTTTGTAGGAAAATAGTAATTATGGAACATTTTTGAGATAATCCTGCTATTTAATTTTGAGATCATTCACTGGTTTCTAATTTGGTGGGACTATATGAATATGAGAATAATAAATGTGAAACTGGAATGAGGAGATGAGCAGTGACAGTTAACGGTACATGTAAAAATATACAGTGTGTTCTTGGAGGGGTAACCTTTCACTGATACTGACAAAGAAGGTATTGTATTGTCTGTTTCAGGCTTAGCTGCGTGTAACCACCAATTTATTCGAATCGGCGCTGTTTCTACCGAAGAAGAAGTTTGGACAAATATCGATGGAACTTCATTCGACTACGATCATTTTCGCGAATACCAAGAACAATTTACAGGATTTGCTGAGGTTCACGCCGTTTTCAACAAAATCAACACCGAGTCAGCTACCGGCATAAAAATTATAAGCAAAAACTGATGGATCGACTCCAGTCATTATTCGTACTCATTAGGGTAGTGAAACTAAGAACAAAACGTTTCACCCAACCATGAAAAAACTTCCTGAGCGAAAATTTGTGAAACTTGAAAAACATCAAGCAATGAAAAAAGGACATTAACATTTTTACTGTGACGCAACCTGACTTTGTTCATTTACGTCCGGATTTATTTCCATTTTTTATCTCTAATTGTGTTATCGTGAAGGACAGAACACAACGTTTAAAAACAGTTTCGTACCTCTATAGGCTATTTTGAGAATATCCCGTACGCAACCCCCTCCTCCCCCCGTCGGTGTTATTATGTAAGCCAATTCTCTGAGAAAACGAAGCAAGATAGAGATATAAAAGTATATATTTTTGATAATGGTTTGTCATTTGCCAAAAGATCAGATTGTTAACTAATGACTCAAAGTAAGAGCGGGACGGATTCTTTAAACTGTTGTTGTACACTGTTTTGCTATTATCGACGCGTATTATTTGTGAACAAGAAGGGTGCAAATCCACCGATTGGAAACTGTTTCTTACAATAGTCCACAAGCGTATAGTCTGTTTAGTTATCAACTAGACTACTGGTGTCCTGCGGTAACATTGCGTCTCAGAAACCTCTCGCGGCGTTGCGTGTCCAAAACTTGGCATGCAAAACTTCCTAAAGTTTTGCGCCAGCTAAAACTTTGTTGATAAAAGCACGTTGGCCACTGCCCATCCTTCTTTCAAATAAGCATCAATCGCCGAGTGGTCTTAGACACTGGTTTCAGCCTGATGACTGTCCGGGAAGTTTCGGTGAGAAAAACTCCCTCGTCTTCAGACTTTGTGCATTACCAGCTAGTGAGGTCCGCCATATAAATACCGCGACGACCGCGGATCGAACCCGGACTGTGTAGAACCAAATGCTAACCACTTGACTACCTTCCAGATATATCATGCTGGATGCTCTGATGAGGACTACGCCGGGTTTTGGGGTTCATGGGATGGAACTGATGACGATCCCTATCTATGCAAGAAGAGCGTAGTTTGATACGCAAAACTAATTGCGGGTTCCTGTTCCCCCTATTCTGCTCTCGTTGACGATTAACGTATTATGATAATGAAGAGTTCTTCAAATTGTGTTCAACTATTTGAGTGACCGGCCACTTGAGACAATAAACACAGCACAACCACAACTAGAGCCGCTTCACGCGGTGAACCACAGAAGTGAGAACAAAACTGAAAATAACGGAGTAAACGACTAACTGAGTTTCGTTTGAGTTTCCCAACCTAGTAGCTCAGGCCCACTAACGCGCATTTTTATGACTGAGAGCCAACTGTGAATTTCAGAGTAAAAGTTGGCAACGTTTTTTCGCTTGGTCGTATATGAGCCAGTTAACTATGAAATTATTTCCCAGATAGTCCGTTACTTTTGTTGTCCGTGACTACCCCGTTTTTTTTGTTGACTGTTACTTTTTTTGTTGTTCAGTTCAAGCAGAAACGACAGGTATACTTTGTGGTTCCTTCCCTCCCCCACGACGTTTGAACGAAATCATTAATCAGAGAAGCGTGTGGTGAAAAGATACATATTTAAGAACAAAGAACGGCAAATATCAGAACATTTGATATTTATGCATTGGGATTGGAAACTTCATGTTCAGTGTATAAGTGCAAATCGATTTGCTAGATGCTATCAGCACAATCAAAGTGCACATAATAAGCTATTCCGAGCACAATGCAGAACCGAAACCCAGATCAGTTCCCAATTCTTTTCGCTCAGTGTACCATTTCACGAAAAGTCTTATCATACGTACGTATAGAATAGAATAGATTTATTCGTGATTTAACACGTGACTTTCACATAGTATGTGGCACTCCAAAAATGAGTAATTGGAGAGGAAAAGTGAAAAGAAAAAGGGTATGGTTACCCTGTTACGCGCACATAATATTACATGCAATTTAATAGTGCGTATGTGGTGACTGCTATCCATTTATTTCTCTTTTTGTATACCATATTATTGCATGTGAATATTTCAATCAACCGACGCGTCTACACTTCACTTGTATGCCGTTTTCGGTTTATGATCGAATGGTCTTTTTTCAAAGATTCCTGCCGTGATAATCACTGTTACAAAACAGTGACCGAAGCAAAAAATGCACGATTATCTAAAGTTAGTGTTGGGATGTTCCAGTCTACTTACTCTGATCATGGCTTCTAAGATGAAGCTCACTGTGACTCCACGTCAAACCATTTCCTGTCCTCTCCTAAC
This sequence comes from Litoditis marina, assembly GCA_964036275.1. Taxonomy (NCBI): domain Eukaryota; kingdom Metazoa; phylum Nematoda; class Chromadorea; order Rhabditida; family Rhabditidae; genus Litoditis; species Litoditis marina. Next base: position 8,851,702 of record OZ038436.1, read on the forward strand.
GATCTTGTTCTGCAGTTCGTTTTCTCCACTCACATGGTTGCCTGCGTGTCTCCCGGGTACACTTCCACGGAAACTGCATTTCTGCTTCTGTTGAATACACTGCTGATGCTTCATCTCACCGCCAACCCCACTCCCGAAGGTTTTCTCACCATTGCTGATCTCACCAGTGACATCACTTCTCTCTGGACATCTGTTTGCGGAACGACACGGAACACATTCAAGTGCCATGTATGTTTTGTTCATTTGAGCTAATTGTTTTTTTTGCTACGATAAGGACGTGTCACCAATCACAGTGTCAATGTCTCAGGTTCGTATTGATAATAATAGTCAGTCATTTTTCATTTGTTCAGTCAGATCAGTCATTTGTTCTACATGTTCAGTCACTATTTTTACATTTCACCTATGTAGAGCCATGGTTTTCAGCACTTTCTACATCATTCTGTCTCCAAACTCTTCGAGTCAGGATCTGTCGTCATGAACACAGCATGCCGATGGGAGAAGGTCAATCGATGGCAAGCTCTCAATTTCTCCGGAGCCGATACTCGCGGGCCTTTCCGCTTGTTTCTTCATAGGTGAGAACTTTCTCATCTATTCTCACGTTTTACTCACTGTATGGGCCAATCTTCATGAAAATCCAGTTAATAACCCACTTTTTCTCAGTTCTATTTAGTTCAATCAAGGATTATCAGTGGTTTACGCATTATATGTAATTACTTATTCGATTAGGTCGAAAGTTGGACTTTGAATAAGTTAGTAGTTCATTTCTCAACATGATACTCATAAGATTTGGTCCACTTCATTCCTCACATATCACACGCATTGTTCTAAATTTGTACTCCGTACTCTGATGAGGCCCCGTCTCCAACAGTTGGATCCTCGAGTGCCACAAGTATCTCAATCTCTGGAAGATTTGGGAATTAAAAAATCAAGAAGAATGTATTCATCCAGAATTTCTGTTACCAAGGTGCGTCATATTCATTTTCTCATCCATATGGTTCTTTTTTGTTCAGGGGTGTTATTAGTCGTACACATTTACCGACAGTGATGAGATATTAAATTTCTTCGATCATAGGATCACTGATTTGTTTGCGAAACTATTGTCTGTAAAACGAAACCGTCTCGTGAACATCTCGGTTGGAGGATTGTGTCAATTTCAGTTATCTCGAGAAGAAAGAAGGGCCATCGAGAACAACAACCGAAACTCATTTCAATTGTTCGCTTGTTTGAAATCCGGAAACTACACCTACAGCTCTGGATTCTCTTCTACCCATGAAATCGTAGGGGTCTCCTCGTTTGCATTATGTTCACTCAATTCTTCATCTGAGTTTGTTCGAATTGTCTCTATTGTCCGATACTCGGACGGAACTTGTTGTGTTCTCGCAAGAAAGCTAAACAGATTACCCACATGTGACATCGTTCTTTCTGGCCTAGACAGATCTCGTTTACCTTTTCACGTCGATTTAGCTAGGTTTCTGAGAAAATATAGTCATTTCCTTGACAATCAGTTCTATCGAATTTCCGATCCCACCACTGCACCTCTCGTTTTGTTTCCAAACAGTGATTTGCTGTATTTCTTCCCTATGAAGACAAGTTATATGTCTCTCCCTTTTACAGAACGCACACTCATGTATACTCGGTACACTCAGTACATTGTTTTGTTCCAAATGATTGTGAATATGTTTGTACACCTATTTATACTAATATAAATACATTTTTCACGAGAATGAACATATGATGACACCGACAATGCTCTGGAAATTTTAATTAGAGAAAAAACAGTTTATGCAAGAGAAAAATCATAACTGAGCCAAGCTGTTGCTATAAGTTCTCTTTTCTACGTTGGACGGCGATTTACTGGTGGTAGTAGTAGTTTAACGTTACGACAGTTTTACCACAGATTCGCGGGGCCGATATCGGAGTTCTCCATGTAATGAATGGACGAATTCTCCAGGTGATGAATGTTGGGAATGGTGAAGAAACATCTTTGATTCTTATCTCCGTAGCGTGTCTCTGAAACCACAAATAAACATACTCGAACCAATCATGGAAGATCGAATTTCGAGAAAAGTCAAATTTTGTTTTTGCGAAATCATCGCGTGCCAAGAGTATAGTATCTCGCACGGTGGTTTTCTGCTCAGAAAAAAACATGTAGTGAATATGTTTGTACACCTATTTATACTAATATAAATACATTTTTCACGAGAATGAACATATGATGACACCGACAATGCTCTGGAAATTTTAATTAGAGAAAAAACAGTTTATGCAAGAGAAAAATCATAACTGAGCCAAGCTGTTGCTATAAGTTCTCTTTTCTACGTTGGACGGCGATTTACTGGTGGTAGTAGTAGTTTAACGTTACGACAGTTTTACCACAGATTCGCGGGGCCGATATCGGAGTTCTCCATGTAATGAATGGACGAATTCTCCAGGTGATGAATGTTGGGAATGGTGAAGAAACATCTTTGATTCTTATCTCCGTAGCGTGTCTCTGAAACCACAAATAAACATACTCGAACCAATCATGGAAGATCGAATTTCGAGAAAAGTCAAATTTTGTTTTTGCGAAATCATCGCGTGCCAAGAGTATAGTATCTCGCACGGTGGTTTTCTGCTCAGAAAAAAACATCTAGTGAATATGTTTGTACACCTATTTATACTAATATAAATACATTTTTCACGAGAATGAACATATGATGACACCGACAATGCTCTGGAAATTTTAATTAGAGAAAAAACAGTTTATGCAAGAGAAAAATCATAACTGAGCCAAGCTGTTGCTATAAGTTCTCTTTTCTACGTTGGACGGCGATTTACTGGTGGTAGTAGTAGTTTAACGTTACGACAGTTTTACCACAGATTCGCGGGGCCGGTATCGGAGTTCTCCATGTAATGAATGGACGAATTCTCCAGGTGATGAATGTTGGGAATGGTGAAGAAACATCTTTGATTCTTATCTCCGTAGCGTGTCTCTGAAACCACAAATAAACATACTCGAACCAATCATGGAAGATCGAATTTCGAGAAAAGTCAAATTTTGTTTTTGCGAAATCATCGCGTGCCAAGAGTATAGTATCTCGCACGGTGGTTTTCTGCTCAGAAAAAAACATCTATCACAAACATGCGGGCAACTATGCCGGCGTTGTTATGATTATTACTGGACTCATACCGTAGCCAGCATAGAACTAAATTGATTGTTCAGACATTGAGGGTTCATGTGATCATTCTCGTGAATACAGAATGCCACTCTTTCTGTGCTTCGTTGATTTGTCCAAAGCATTCGACCGTGTCCATCATCAAGCAATATGAAACATTCTGACTACACTTGGAATACAACAGCCACTCGTGGACGTCCTTCGAAGCGTATATCTTGCTTCAAAATGCTCCATCGATGTTAATGGACAAGATGTACCGATCGAAATCCAAAGAGGCGTCCGCCAAGGAGATGTCATCTCACCACGCCTGTTCACCACAGTGCTCGATGTTGCTTTGAGAGAACTGAATTGGTCTGAGCTCGGAATTCGTGTCAACGGAAAGTCTTTAAGCCATTTGCTATTTGCCGACGATTGCCTGCTTTTTGCTCCGGATAAAGACATGCTGAAGAGAATGATCAAGGAGTTCATGGCTGCTTGCGGAAGAGTCGGTCTCGAAATCAACATGTCCAAGTCAGAATACATGACGGACCAGAATGATGTATCCCCTCTACAATTTGCTGATGTCGCTCTTCCTCCGAAGCAAAGTGTGAAATATTTCGGAGTTACCGTGAATATATCCGGTAACTGGGATCCAGAGATAAGCCAAAGAATATCGTCCGCTTGGTTTGGATTCAACGAATATCGAACAATTTTGAAGACTCCCAGTTTCCCGATGAGTATGAAAAGGAAAATCTTTCATGCTGTTATCATGCCGCGTCTCCTGTATGGTGCCGAGTCCTGGGCATTATCGAATGGTAACAAAGATTGTCTCCGTATCGTGCAGCGCAAGATGAAACGTGCCATGTTAAACGTGAAATTGCAAGATCGCCTTCCTTGTGCCACCCTGCGTGGAATCACTAGGTTAAAGGATGTAGTCCTTGAGGCCACAAAACTCAAATTTTCTTTTTGTTCCAGAATCTCCCAGATGAATCGAGATCGATGGTCGTTGATTGTGACAGAATGGCGCCCATTTGATAGAATCCCTAGCAGTGGGCGTCCCGTGGTTCGATGGAGAGATGAATTGGTGCTGGCCGTACAAAGTTTCAACCGTGCAATGAGAAGAGGTAGTGTCCGTCCGCCTAATGTCCGAGGCGAAGAGATATTGAGAATGTGCAGAGACCGAGATACTTGGATGGCCATAAAGGAACACCATATTGTAACAATATGAAGTGAATGAATAAATTTTGAAATTTTGAAATCTTGTGCTTCATGTGAATGCTTCATGCTTCATGCACTTTATAATCATGATAACTGCGGTAATATCTTTCAAAGACCATTTATAAGTGGGTCGTTCGGGATACCCTTATTTAGTTATGTCTTTGTAAATCAGTTCCTCATTTAAGAAATCAAATAGATTACACCAGACTCAACCTGAACTGATGAACCCCTCTCTGAAATATGAAAAAGTTTTTGCATAGTTCTCAAAAAAAGTCGAAACGACCCAGCAAGGTTATTCATTTGTTTATTCATCTTGTCTTCTTAGTTATCTTGGTAATACTGAATGCTTCATGTGTTTTCAGGTGAAAATGATTGGTGGACATATTGATCTCGCCGATCAGGGAAATCCTTTTTTTCTCTCACACGAGCTTCACCACATTCACCTTAATTATGAACTTTTTTATTAATTATGAATTGTTTACAGTTTATTTCGTTGAAAGTTGACCATTCAAGTGTGAATGGAGCAACAACTTCTGAAAAACAATAATTCCAAGGATTCTTGTTTTCACGTGTTTTTTGCTTCGGGGAACGTTTACTTCGTTCATGTATCTAACGACTTTGAGCTACTTGTTATTTTTGGCCTGTTTCGCCTGATAACCTGTCTGGGAGCAATGATTTTTCAATCGAATCACTTATCGACGGTTTCAAGCACTTGAAAAAAAGGTCTCGTGCGAAACGCATAACTCGAACAAATGTGTTCGAATTTCAGGCGTGTGACAGTTTGTAATAACTATTGCAGACTGAGTACAAATCATCTCAAAACCTCAGAATCGCGAGAGATTCAACAAATGCTTCAAAATATACCATGGAACAGTTTGGTAAGACTATTTACACAAACAGGAAGAGCTTTGAAATTTTAGGTGCCGAACATTCCCTTTTTAGGCCCGAAAGCCCACATATGTTCTGATATTCAAAAGTTCTGATAATTATCAGAACTTTTCAGCGATACATTTCAGAACTTCACGATACATTTATTCATTTACTTATTTATACACATGGTGTGCAACGGGAAACCAGGAAAAAAATCATTGACCGAAGATGGGCTGAAACAGAAGAAAAAGAAAGAGAAAATGACCATTTGTAGTGAAGAAAGTACAACAGAACAGATTTTAATTGTATTCCAATAGGTACTATCCTTCATATGGAGGTATCTAAACATTTTGATTTTGCCTTTTTCAAACTTGTGAGGCATGTAGACTTATGCCCAAAACACCATAAAATTGTAGTTACCTCGTGACTAACAATTTGCAGTTTTCATGAACTTTGCTTGGGAATAACATCGGTTTTTTAAACGAACATTGTTTATTTGTTAATAAATGAAGTATTTGTGATGTTTTGAAAATATCTAAACTCATGAGGATTTGTACTAGAGAACACCACATTATCACGGGTCATCAAATTAATTTGAACAACTACACTATCCCATTTCATGAACGAACCACTTGTAAAAGGTCTGTGAAACGCACGACTGCGCTCCTCACAGCAGATTTTCTCACAACCAAAACCATGATGAATGAGAAATATTCAAATTAGCAATCATTAAAATTTTCGCACAGGATCACTTTTTAAAGGATCGTGAAACATACAACCGCGCTTCTTTGAGCTATAGAGTCTTCACGCAATGCACAACACATATAAACAGGGTTCGGGGCGCAAATAGCCGCGCATATAAAGCGCCGCGTTCAGCCAATACGCGCCGCAATCTGCGCGCAGATAGCGGCGTTTTGTAATGTGCCGCATTTTGCGGCGCTTACGGGCTCCTTATGGCATTTTAAGTAAACTCACGAAAAAAAACAGTATTTCACCGCAGGTTCTATGTTCACTTCTGGGACGTGGTTTGTTCGAAGAAAAACATGTAATAAGAGGACTTCACCATTTTTACGAGAACGTTGGTTGATTGAGCTTGGTTTTCTGTCCTTGACAGAAGAAAATGTTCTTGCAGATAACGCAGTGTTGGACAAATTTACCCCACACAAGTTGTTGGTGTGTTTTCAAAGTCCACATGATCCCTACTGTGCCTCTTACAGTATGAGTATATAGTCGTACGATCTGCACTCGCAAGCACAAATAGCGGTTGTTGCAAAACAGTTTTTTAAGTAAATGTAGAAGATGTATATTATTCTAAAAACATGTTGATCACTGCAAAAAAGTTTCACGCTGACAAAGAAACGGGTATGTTCAAAATCATACTGTAGCAGTCCATGTAGAAATGACAAAGAGTATACACATTCAAATTGCACGCATGGTTTAAATGTGCGATTCCTCTCTCAAAGATTGTGTGTTTTTCGAGTAATTCTTACGAACCAAAGCGTTTCACCAGCAATTGGTTAACTGATGTTTCAATTCTGAAAGTGGCTCTCAAATTTTCAAGTAATGGTTGTTCAAAACTGTAGACATGTGATAGTTGTCAAAGTATATAGCTTCACCCAATCACGAAAATGTTTTTAATAATACTTCGTGCTAAGAGTGATTTAATCTGCTTTGATTGTAGTAAGCGCTTGCAAACTATTGTTTTCCACAGGTTTTGTGACGGACGACTCGTGCAAAATAGCATACGCAGGATACGCAGGCGTTTTTTGCAGACGCTACCCATACTGTAGTCGAGTTTTTTCATTAAAATTTTACTATTCTTTTTATTTTTTGTTTTATAATTGTATTTTGGTCGTTTTTTGTGGAATTGAGTGTTCACACTGAGCTTTTAGGTCCCTCCCGAGAGGTGCTCCGTCGGTCTACTGTCTGTTACTTGCACATAGTTACAAGGTACGTCGGTTATGAATTTTTTTCATGATTCTGAAAGTGAAATAATCTGTTTATTCTACGAGATGTTCTTCATTATTTTATTTTACACATTTTGTGTCCTGTCGCGTGTGCGACAACAGGTCACCAAACATATGCCTCATGGTTTATCTGGAAAACCACATTTGATCCAAATGCGATTCATTTTTTATACGTTTATTGCTTTCAATTTTATAATTTTAGAAAAAAAAGGTGTAGCTTTCGATTCTAAGCAAGTATGTAAGTCGCACGTCACTTGCCACGCCATGAAACCAAGAAAAAATGTAATTTGCAAAAAATTTGAGCCAGTATTCACTGATATCGGCAAAATGTGTTATCTACAAGCAAAATCATTATGCTTGACGCATTCGGATGCAGAAAAGGTTTCAGTTTTTTTAGTATTTTATAGTGGATAACTGCAAAGTTATGACTATACAATCATGCGATTGTAGCACACATCCAACACCCAGGGATCATACTTACAGATTTAACGAGTACTCACTGCACAGATTACAGTTTTTTCTCGCAGATGTGAAATGCGGATATTACTGGGTATGGGTACTAGTTTCGTTTTTGGACCTGATCCGACCACCCGACCGCTCACGTAAGTGTTGAGGCCGTTCGCCGTTCCAACCATGACACAAATGCTTGGTTTTCAGAGTCCTTACTCGCTGAGGAAAGAAATCAGGAAAAGAAGACAGCAGTTGGATGTATTTTTCTGCTGCTGCCAGCTGACGGAGGAGGGAAACTGGTCTAGACTAAAAGGTACTTTCAATTCGTATGTCAACTGTTTTCAGGGACCATTTCACGTTCGCCCCCCCCCCCCACTTTTTTCGTTTTATCCGAAATAAGTCCTGTGTTACTTTCACCTCTCAATTTACGTTGGTGGGGAGTGATTGTCCAATGTCGACATTTAACTTTAGCTCCCCACCCTACCATACATTTGCCTTTTACCCCCGTTTTCATGCCATACGAAACAAACATTTATTTATCAAGGGGAAAATATGTCTTTGAAAATCAAATCAGTATGCTCGGTTTGCGGAACTCTAGTGCAGAATTTGGTATCAGGAATAAGTCATTCGAAATTAAAAGTCATTAAAGTAAAAGTCATTTAAAAGTAAAAGTCATTAATTCACTTTTAGTCAGAACTTGAAAAATACGAAAATTTTCGAAAACTTTATTTCTGATTCTCAATTGGTTCTGTACTTAATGACTTTTACGTTCAAATGACTTTTACTTCAATGACTTTTAGTTTCGAATGACTTATTCTGGTTGCCCAGAATTTAGTTTTGGTTGCGGTTGCCTGGATGATTAAGCTTGTTCGCTGTCACAGTTATTTTATTGAATATGTTAAAATCAAGCGAATCAAGGTGCACGTATGTCCTGGTTTTCAACGGATATGTCCGTTATGATCCTCTTTTTCTGTGTTCACACGCCAGTAGCGTATCACTATGATTGAAAGATAATACTTGTTTGCGGCGCATCTCCTGCTAGAAACATGCTTGCTCAATGTGCTCCACTGGCATTGCCATGTCAGCTGATATACGACGTGTGAAAATAAACTATGATATGCACCTTGGTGCTACCTTATCGAATGGATTAAATTCAAATTTTCCGCATATCTCATATTTTTCTATTTTCCGGTGTCTTCTCCCTCTGTCTGCGATGTGCACCAGGACCCAGGAAGGAGACAGATTTTGGATCGGACATCAATATGCCAATCACTGGTGAAATTTCTATTTAAGATATCGTGAGGCGACTATGTTGTACACAAAAATTGATTGAAAATCAGGTGTTTTGTCTGGGTACTTGAACTACAAAACATGATGGGAACTCGGGGTTTCTTGGTTCCTTCAGTAAAGTGCGACTACTGTTGAAATCAGTGTTATTCAATATCCCTATTATTAGGAAAATGGGTAAATTTATTATGAGAAAAATGGGTAAAGAAAAATTGAGATTGACTCGAGCATCCAACAAAGTCGCCTCACGTTTGAGATATTATAATTACCCCTTTTGGAACTTTTTCTGTTTGCTGTGCCCAAATATTTGAGTATTTCAAAACCGACCTTGATAGTTGTTTTTTATTATATGCTTTAATTCATTTACACACTAATTAAACGACGTGGAACGTTGTTCATATGAGAGCATTTACTATATGGTTGCAGTTATTTGTGAATTAGGATGTTTCATTCAGCTGCATTATATTTTTAAATTTATTTTTGGTATAAAAAGTTTCTTAACGTCGGGTTTTGAGCACTACGGTCTTCTAAGTGTTTTAGGTGGTACAATTTGCACACTTCGACATTTAACACCTGTTTTTTTTCTCGCTTCAGACGTGACATATGCACTTTATTCGCTTGTTGTAATCAAAGTGCACTTCTTACAGTATTTTTAACATATTTAAGTTTTTGGATAGGATATTTTGCATATGATGTTAATGTTGCTCCATACTTTCATAATATTTTATCTGACTCACTCTCTCTTTTTTTTCTCTCTGTCTCGCTCTATCTCGTGTTCTCTTCATTGACTATCGTTGTTTGTTAGAGTTGTTTTATGGGTTTCATGTTCTTTACAAATGATCTGTTCAGTAGCTGCACTAGATCAGTCGTATTTGTTTTGTTGAAAACCTTTTGTTATGTTGTTATATTGAATATGGATTTCATTCATTGTTTGTGATTCTTAATGTTGTCTGTACTTTGTCTTGGAGAAACAATAAATGTTGTTCATCACGTCGCTTTCGAACATTCAAATAGGTCGAAATTATGGGTTATAAGCTATATGGGACAAAAGTAGCTTATGTGCGGCATAAAAGAGTTGTTATGCGCGGCGCGGCTACTTGCTGGCTGCTTGCGCCCAACTAACGGCGTTTTGCGAGCTAATAGCTGTTAGGCGCGATTAAGCGCCGCGCTTTGGCAAAGCGCGGCTATTCGCCTCCCGAACCCTGTGATAATACATTGAACAACATGACTGGTTTTTATTTCGTGTGTCTATTATCTTCTTCGCATCATTTTTGTATAGAAACGTTGAGTAGAAACGCAATCAATTCCATCTTGTGAAAATCTCGTGCCAATTGTTTGTCATGATGTACCTCATGAACGAACTCGTTACTAGTTGAACCTGACGGCGTAGCGATCTCTCAAAAATCTCATGATCCACCTCATATTTTGTTTGCTGTGTTTTAGAACGAAAAATTACTCAATTCTTGTGGTCGCAACTGAACAAATAAGATATTGCATTCTACTCCTGGCACCGTAGCAAAGTCATGCAAACTGTGAGCTCAATCTAATCGAGAACCTGGTCAGTTTCTGGCTACATAGTTTCTAACTTTGTATGTATAAGCATAATGTAAGTGACCCAAACCTGAGCGAGGTGGTGAGCAGATAAATCAGCACAGAGGTGACATTTTCATGAGACTTTGCTACGGTGCTACGGCTCATTCATATTCGCAATCACTCCTTTTCTCTATTTGAGAAGTTGCTCGCATGTCTGCTGAATCAAAATGCCATTAGAGCATTCGATAATCCACCATGATGTCTTCAATGAAGGAAAGGGACCTCATAAGAAGATGCTATTACAAGTATCTGTGACATGTATGATGATCCCCGCCTCGTAACGAAACGACGAGAATGAATATAGTGCTCACATTTCCCAACTTGACTCGTTGGCAGTGTACCAAAAACTTTGGAAGACTGTTATTTTACAGAAAACATATATTTTGCAAAAAGTTTCCTCTAACACAAATTATAACGAACGGGAGGAACCCTTCACATAAATTTCTATTGTTTAAAGGCAGCCTTGAAATGTCATTTGCAAGCTGCCCATGAACAGTTGGAATATCTGCGAACTCTACATATATGAGATACGCGAGGATACCGCTTAATCACAGTACCATTCTGGGTACTCAATTCATAATAGTAGGGTTATTAAAGTCGAACTTGAAACTTCATTCGATTCGAAAAACTCAAAAATTCAAAATGTTCAACTCGATGAACAACCCTATTTAGTAGTCATTGCTGTTAGAATGTCAAGTCTGAACAACGGGAGTTTGTTATACATTTGTTACTTTTAGAAGAACGGAAAGTCAACTGACTTCGGCTACCACGGTAAACGTATAAAGGTTGTGTGAAACACACCACTGCTCTTTTCTGCGAAACTCGCCGTTTCTAAGCAAAAAACACTTCTAACCTTCCATAACCCAAGAGTTGTGCGACTTTGATAGTGAGGCTGTACTCCTATTATTATTCTGCCACTTAAAGGTTCCTAGCTATAGTTTCGGTCATTACTACCTGGACTTGGCGACGTGCCAATGAATATCAGGCTACTTCTCACCAATTTGGAGCTTTTCAACAAACCGCAAATCTTTGTTAGCGGTTGTTCAATTACATAAGAACACGTAAACGAACTGTAAATTTCCGTTCGGTACAGCATGGCGGCAATGCAAATCGACTTTGGTCCTCTAAGCGTCTGCGTCTCGCCGAACCGTTCTGTTCCTGAACTGTTCCGACCAAACGCGAATCTGTATTTTACAGAGCGCGTTCTAAGTATGCCTCTTATTGGTTTAAGTAAGATTAAAGTTGTGTGTATTAAAACCGAATTCATCTTTTGACCAAAAGTTTTGCGATACAGTAACCCTAAAGATCGTTTGGCTCATAGAAGGCTTGGTTCTCGACTGATTTCCATTTTTCTTTTTCTGTTCAATAGTAAGGGACCATCAGTACACTATCAAAGCAGTATCTTGAGACTTCATGTTTTTTAATCGATCCAAATTATAGAGAAACGGTCCCTTTAAACGCCTATTTTGCCATGATTCGAACTAACGTATGTGACGTAGTTGAATATTAATCTTATTTTCTTTGGAAGTATCGAATGTTGAAATCCATTCAAATTTCATTATACTGTGTGGCTCATACGGGAATCGAAGCACTAAATGTCCATGGAATTACACAAGTAAGTAGGATCTTTGAAACACTCGACTGTGCGTCTAAAACCTGTGATTATTTGTAAAGACTACCAGCATGAACTAGAAGTCTATGAAATAGGCACGTAAAGTTAGCATTGTAATGAGGCATCGTGCACTTTGTCATAGCACGTTTCTAATTTCTGCTGTGTTTAACATGTTTCGCGTGACTGTGTAATTGACTAACAGTATAGAGGACACTTGGTATACTCTGTGAACATCATTCAATTTTCAGTTTTTTTATGTTCCCAATTCAATTTCCGTGTTTAAACATGATTCATTAGAACACGTAAGTCTACGCACGATCAGCACTAAAGTTTACCAGAATACTGTACACAAACGGATCATAACAGAAGTTCATCGTTTTCAAAATTAATCGTAACATCGGTTATGCTCAGAAACGTGAAACCCTGTTCAATTTATGTACCGGTGAGCACAGTTGTATGTTTCGCTGAACCTTCGAAATTCGGTGGCACAGTGAGATGTGATTGTTCTGTCCCCGAAAAATTGATATAAATAAAGTTCAACTCATGTTGTAGATATTAGATGCGCAAGTGCGAATAATTTTCAATTTCTATAGTTTTTGAAAGCAAATCGATCGTAACCGAATGTCACCTTTGAGAGATTGGTTTGTGTGATTTATTTATCAGTTTTATTATAATGAAAGGACCACAATAAAATATTAGACAAGTCGTCGCCAACGTAAAGGCGGGAGGGTACTGTATAGCTCACTTTCCGCTGTGTACGGACACGTGTATCCGGTTCCGAAGCTTGTTAGCTATCGGCTCTTGTAACGCAGTGGTTATCGTCTGGCCTACCAAACTTTTGCTCGCAGGTTCGATTCCGGCGAGAGACAGCAGTTCATAAATTTGGCACACCCTATAGCGGGTGGTCCTTGGGAGTAGCTGGACCGATTTTATTTACTTATTTGTTTGCTGTCTTTCAGAATGAAACCCCACTCAAGATTTGTGGTTGCAAGAAAAAAACAAATAAGATATTGCTCTCGACTTTTGGTTGGCTCGAAGCGTGAAGGTACCGCTTAATTACAATACGATCATGGTTGCTTCAAGGGACCGTTTCTCTATGATTTGGATATATTAGAGTTCTGCTGTGTTCAACATATTTGACTGTGCGATTGTTTAACAGTATTGCTGTGGAAAAACAACAACTTTGATTTGACCTATGGTTTTCTCGAATGAATATTCATCTGTTTGTCGTTATTAACAGGTAGGGATGAGTTTCCATTGTTGTTTGACCCAGCCAATTGGCCCGCCACTTTTGTAGCGACATCGACGAGAGAGCGCACAGGTCAAAGAGACGGAGATTTCTGCGCGCTCATTGACCATAATGCTCTTTCACATTTGTAATTTGATAATCGAAGCGAATTGGCGTCAATTATCCCAAGTCCCTTTTGTCCATATCGTCGTGGCTGGCGCGGATCGTATTGCCATAACTTCAATTTCACGTAAATTCCAACATTGTTCCTTTGCGCTCTAAACCTTGGCTCTCCCTCGTTCAAAAAGCACATGAAGCAAGAAGTTGATAGAACACCATGTAATACATTAGTTCATGTTTGTACCATGTGTCTAGTACATGAATGTGTTGAATAAATATTGAAATATTGTCTATAACATGATTCGATACTATTCAGGATACTTATAGTTAGCATAGCGTTTGAAAAACGCGAATGTAAAACCGTAAATACGAAAGATGAAGATGAAACCTATTTCCCAATGGCTTTTCTGTAATTGTATTTATTTTGGGCTGCAAAGTTTTATCGCGTTCGAACGTCGCACGGCCTATTTATAAGCAGATCAATCATAGGGAAACTGATTGTGTCTTTAACAAGCTTCTATAACTATTCTTAGAGCAACTTTTTGTTTTGCAAAAAAACTTGTTCCTGGATTGAAGAACGCTTCAGTGTTGAAATACCTTACTTCAATGGTAAACACATGTTTTACGTGCAGAAATGGAATGTTTTGTGCAGAAAGAGAGAGAGAGAGAGAGAGAGAGAGAGAGAGAGAGAGAGAGAGAGAAGGAGAGAAATTGAGAGAAATAGAGAGAGAGAGCGAGAAACAGAGAGATTGAGTTATAAATATAGTTAATTCCCCTCTAATACTGACTCATTCCGATAAATCCGTATTTCATTCGGTGTTACTGTAGATTAACAAAGGATTACAATTGAAACGCGTAATGGTTCGGCCGCGAATAATTCAAATAGAAACCACTAGAAAACTGAGCTCTGGTCGCAGTTGTGAAGGTCATTGAATAGTTTGAAGAAATAGTTTGGTTTAGATTTGGAGAAAAAGTCACATTTTGCCAAAATGGAAAGAGAAGAAAGATAAAGAAGACAAATGTGTGATTCAGGTTTACATGAATGGGAAAATATGATTTTCACGAAGCACTGATTTTTAAATTCATCGATCTATATACCGAAACTGTATTTATAGTTGATGGACTTTGCAGGTGTAACTTTCATGATTCTACACGTGTACTTTCCTGACTATTGTTCGATATAGCTCCTGTATTTTACTATATTTTTTCTTTGATCAATTGTATCCAAGTAACTCTGTGTTTAGTTTATTTTTTCGTTTAGCGCACCTCGTAGTGCATCAAATAAAAAAATTATATTTTTGGTTAAACTAGATTATACTCTTTCTACACCTTCAATTAGTTTTGTGGAATCAGTTATGGCAGTCAACAAGGATTAGTTCGAACCTTTTGGAGCTAATTATAATTGCGGAACTTGGAAACATAAACATTGGCAGAATCGAAAACTAAAAACAATTATGTTGTTCAACTGAAGATTTGATTTTTTTTTCTATGCTTCTTGTCTAACATATAGTAGAAGCTGCAGATATTTGTGTCCATTAGTTTTTAGTTATTATTCGTTTACTTGAATGTATTGAATTACAGCTAAATACACAGTTGGGTGGCGCGCAATTGCTATAGGTTAGCTATACTAAAAACGTATGAAAATGAATGAATAAGTAGAAAACAATTTAGGAAATATAAAATCGCTTTTATTTAAGTTTTTGTATGTGCCTTTAAAACTGTTATCACAAAAAGACATGGTAAATCTTATTTAAGAAATAGTCTAAATATTTTCATGAAGCTCTTTTTCAACATGTGTTTCAAGTCGAATCATGTGAATGTCTCGTACAAACCGTGTTTTTACGTTTTCGTGAAACAATTTCTATGTTTCTCTTACGTTTATTTAGGTAGGTGTCAATTTACCTAATTTTATTTCGTAATCGCCACAGTTCGTCTAGTCTAGTGGCTAACGGGTTTGTCTCTCGCTCTCTCGGTCTCAGGTTCGAGTCCCACGTCATGCGCGCTTAGACCAATGTCATTTTTACAGTACACAATGATTTATTTGTTTACAAGGATGTAAGTTAAACGGAGGAAACAGAAAAACAAAAATGAGAAAATCCCCAACTTTTTTCTAATGCAAACTCCAAGTCAGATTACATTCGAATAAAAAAGTAAAGAATAATTACAATGTTAGCGTGTTTGAAACGGGCCGGAATATCCGTATTCATATGTTTTTTTTTGCAATCTATTGTGCGCATTTTGCACTCTGTGACTAAATGTTTTATTCTCTTGTTTCAATATAAATTGAATTCATCTTTTCAATTTTTGTCTTCCCGAACAAATTGTTGTCATACTGTAAGAGTCTCAGAAATAATGCAAAAGACTATAATTTATGATTTTCTTCAGCTATAAATCGTCACACACAGCAGAACTCAGAAACGTGCAATGCAAAGTGCACAATTCCTCATTAGAATGCTAACTTCGCGTGACTATCTAAGTTACTTCTAGTCTAATGAATCATTCGTCGAAAAAAGTGTCCTGAATATTTGACGGATTACTGTAGAAGGACATCGATTGGTGAAACAGAGTATGAATCATGGTGTTTTCGTCCTTTTTGCCTACGTGTATATCTCCACGATTTCCATTGTTATTCATCCAAACGAGAACCGGTTTTCACTGTTTATAATCGCCCATTTCAGCCAACAATCAACCTTTTCAGCCGAATACATACAGTAAATACAGTAACCTTGTTTTGTCGCTTCCGCAAACAGCGTTGGGCAGAATTTTCAAAAGTTTTCTCTTTTCTCTTTTTCTTGCTCTATCTTTTTATCGTTCTTTCTCTTTTTTTCTTACTCTCTCTCTCTCTGTATCTCTCACTCTACCTTTTCTCTCTTTTTTGGTATGATGACGGACAAGTGTATTAAAACGTTGTAGGCACTCTTATAAATACGAACTTTACAAAGTTATTTGACAAACATAAAGAGTGCAATAGTACCCTTGTGAAAAGCAAAACTGCATATCAAAAACTCGAATATAATGAATGAAAAATTATAGAGTACCGCCCCAAATGTTATTTACGATTTGTACTTTGCTCCCTGCTCATTGACCTCTCTTCCAGAACATTCTGCCCCCAAACGTCATTCTTGACACTTTTTACCCCAATAATATTTGCCCGACCTTGGCATTTCTCACTCTCGCAGCTCTTTCTATTTACATTACAATCTCGCTATAAAATCAGCTCCAACCAAAGTTTGTTCAATTGAAATCTTGCGATTCTTGTTTGTTTTACTCATAGGTGTGTAAAAACTTCTACGTACCTGTTAGTCTATTTTTCATTTCCATTATAAAATACAGTTTCAAATTTATATAATATGCTACTAATCTATTTACATTTATATACCATATTGAATTTCTAAAAAAGATCAGTATAGCACAAAAAATTTCATTTGCTCTTCAACATGTGATATTCTACACTGTTCTATGTAGCGTTTCAATTACATCTTAGGTAAATGTTTCACTGAAGTTAATTAATGGATACACTGCGTAAAATGTATTGCACTTAACTGATCGACAATCGGTAGTAAACTTGCAAAAGT